>CM064914.1:12918074-12925574 GCA_032727855.1 Quercus ilex subsp. ballota | reverse complement strand
GCCCATAACATCTATGTCAGCTTTTCTGTTTGAATGCATTCAAAACAAAACCCGCTTTATAGATGATCCCTATAGAACAGGGGGGGTTAGAACCACCCTTCTAGTTACTTCGTTCTCTATTTCTATTTGAAAGAATCCTTAGGAAAAGGATTTTGTTTCCACCGAGCTAAAACAATATAATATGTCGATGTCTCTAGTAAACCAAAGCCATTAGTTAATAGCTGTTTTGCTTCAATCTCTTTTATACAAATCATAAAAATTGAAGATTTAGTTACGATTAGAAATACTCCCTTCTCTATTTATCCATGGACCCTTTACTCATACTTATTCAATTGGAAATATTGATCCAATTCAAAAACCAATTATGTTTCGTAATTTCATAATCCAATTTTGTTTTTTCCAATTTCTAATTGACTCTTTTGGATACAAATCACGAGAATGTCTATTCTTCCTCGAATCTTTCATTGAGAGGTAAAGGATTAAATCCTTTTAAGAAATAAAGTTTTTGATCGGAATATTAATTAAACCGAAGGACCCCTTAACCATTTAAGGGATTAATAGAACGAATCGCACTTTTACCACTAAACTATACCCGCTACAATGTGATTATTGTATATAAATGGATCTTTTGTCGAACAAAAAAATGGGTCATAATTAAGACGATAGGATCAGAAAAGAATCATGAAAATTAGAGCGTTGACATGCTTTGGCCAAGGAGACTAATGAGATTGGGGAAAGAGGATTTATTTAAATAACTAAAAAAACACGCTTTTTTAGTTATTTAAATGAGATGGATACGTCTCGATAAAAAAAAGGCGTATGCCATAACATAAATTGTGCAAGAATATATGGTTCTATTCTTTTTTATTTTTATTCCATTTACTTTACTGGAATAAAAATAAAAAAAAAAAAGAAAGAATAAAATAATTAAGAAATGACACTCGGATTCTATTCTATTCTGTATGATAGGAATAGAAATTGCCTTTATTATGATTGTTGTTGTTTCAAGAACAATCATTAATCATTTTTTTTTCAAATCAAATAAATCATTTTTTTCTATGATTCATTGGAACAAAAACGAAAGACCCGGCCCGGTCAGGACCGGGGGCCGGGCTGTGGAAGTAAAAGTAAAAAAGGATCTTGCAGACGAAAGCAAAGAGGTACTCTTTTTTTATTATTTATTTAATTTTAATTTATTTTAATTTATATATTTATTATTACTTTCTATTTACTATTTATTAATTCTATAATTTTTTTATATAAGAAATTCGTTGCTATATAATTTATAGTTTATAGTTTATATAATATATAATATTCTTGGGGCATTAGGTGGTTATATATCTAAATTTATATTCATTGGAATAGTGGAGTTGAGATATCGCTTTCGAGCCCTTACTTTACCTAAATGAAATCACTGATTTTTATTTTCTATATTTTTTTTATATTTTTCTATGTCTCTATAATTAGATATCTATATAATAATTATATACTGAATAATAAAGAGGTATAAAGAGAGGGCCCTTTTTCAAGCCTTACTGTTTTTGTGTAATATAATCTAGTAATTATCCTTTTTCTTTCAATTTGGGGAGATGGCTGAGTGGACTAAAGCGTCGGATTGCTAATCCGTTGTACGGGTTTTTCGTACCGAGGGTTCGAATCCCTCTCTTTCCGCTTTAGTCAATGACTTGGTATTTTTTCTTTATCTTTCAATTTCTCTTTCAACGAGTCTTTTTTTTTATTTCATTTTAATTAATAGTTAAAAATGTGGAATAAATAAAATCCTAAGAACATTTTAAAATCAAGCAAGGAAAACAGAAACTTTATTGTTATTTTTTATTCTTCACTCTTCACGTCCAGGATTCCGTCCTGGATCATTAGATAGGAATCCGAAGATAAAGAGAGAAACAAAGAATACCACTACTGTGTAAACAAATAGTTTAAGAGTAAGCATTACACAATCTCCAAGATCATTTTTTTTGGAAAAAAAGATAATAGATTCTCCATTTTTATACCACATACCTTATTTTGACACCACGAAATTCTTTTTCTAAATCTATAGAAATAAAAAAGAATTTTCAGAAATTCATTTGTAATAAGAGTCAAGTCTTTCATTACCAAAAGCTTTTTCATACCCGCAATTAGATATTGCGGAGGAATCTACTAGGTTCTTTCACTGTAAAAAAGGGTCCGAATGAGGAACTGGGGGGAGCCCAGACTTATTGTGGCGATCCAAGAATTTCATTATTTGAATCGAAGGGTTATACTATAAGACTTATCTGATCTTATGAATTGTTAGAATTTTTTTTTAAGAATAAATCATGAATTTTTCTAGGACCGTATTAAAGATCTCATCGAAAACTTACAGCAGCTTGCCAAACAAAAGCTAAGAGAAAAAAGAGCAAAGGTATTACTGGCATAAAATCTACGATTGGATTCAAAAAAGCATAAGCCTCGGGCAATTTTGAGAAGAAAAAACTACTTGAAGAAAGAGCAGAATTAAGACAAATACAGATCAAACTAAAGATATTAAGCATAACAAACATTTTTTTCTTTGTTCTTGAAGATAATTGTATTTATTTTGATTGAGTTATTAATATGATGAGTTCTTAATATGAGTTATTATAATCTAATTTTTTTTTTTTGAATTAACCCAATCAAAAATCCTTCAATTCTCAAATCAAAAGAGAATAGACAAAACCATACTTTCATACAATATCTTAATTGAATTGTACGTAATGATCAATAAATGTCGTTTAATTCTCTATCTAAATGTCTCAAAATCCTAGCAACACTCTAATCTATTCTATATAGATTTGGACTAGAATTGACGAAGAACTACTATTAATATTAGTCTTTATTAATGTCGAATAGAAATCAAAAATGGGGCGTGGCCAAGTGGTAAGGCAACGGGTTTTGGTCCCGGTATTCGGAGGTTCGAATCCTTCCGTCCCAGAGCATACCTATTATATTATATATATCATATCAGAATATAGATTTTCTATTTTATATCAGAATAAAAGAAAGATTGCCCTTTTTTAAACAACCTTGTTTTTTTTTAAGAGTAGAATAAGATTGGTTATAATCTGATTTTGCTTTCCTATAATGATTGATTCTTATATGAATTATATCTTTTTCAAAAATCAAAAATCGAATCGTGTTCAAATAACACACAGATGTAATTGAATCTATTTGTATACAGGTAAGAGGTAAGATGGGAGCATAGATTAAATCATATTTCTATTTAATAAGTTAGTTCTTCATAAAATAAAAATACGAGCCATGATTTAATCTGTACTTGTTTTAATTTACATTTATACAAAATAGTAATAGTATGGAACACTCTAATAGGATTCTTTTTTTATTTAGGATTCATCATCTTCATAGAATTGACGCAGTAGATAGGAGTTAAACGTCAATGTAAAATACCAATTTCAATATATGCGGCTGTCTGAATTTCATTAAAAAAAAATCAAGTTACATACGTAACATATGTCTTTTCTTTGAACCCCGTTTTTAAGTATTTTGTGTTTTCTTTTATGAAAAATTGTAAATATATGATATGTACCAATTGAGACAAAGTGTATTCATACATCTTAGTCGCTTTTCCTTAGGAAATAATTGCAGCCGGATTATTGACTCCAAGTCAAATAAACTACGCAGAAAGGGAGCGAAGGCTTATATATATGTATTGTTATCGTTCTATTTCATTGATTCATTGAAAACTTTATTTTATTTCAATTGAGTTTTGTGACAATAGATTTGTTATCCCTAAATTTAAAATATTTAACTTTACCCTTTAACATAGAATGTTTCTAATTACTTTCAAAGATATTTGTTTAGTCTACCTGATAGGTATGGGGATCCTCTTTTAATTATGATTTATCAAAAAGAATAACAACCCAAAGCCTCTATTCTATCAGTCTTTATCCACCACCTCGTGAAAAACAAAAAGAATTTACATTTTTTTTTATGGTTTAATCCGAATATGAATTTTTCTCTATTATTATCGCGATTTTTACTGTAAAGCCTTATTCAAATAATGTAATGATAGTGAAATAGGAAATTTTTCAATCAATTAAATATTTTTTTTTTAATAATGTCTTATGAGTCCTTGGTACTCGAAGAAGTGTGAAATTGGTGAATCTATTTTAGCAAGTCACCTCAAGATGCAGATTAAAAAAAAAACTTATTTGTGTTATTTATTAGTTCAATTTTTTTATATTCTAATATTTCTATTTAGATTATAATTCTAAAGAAAAAATAAAATAATATATTAAAAAAATATTTATTATATTTCTATATATTATTTATTATATTTATTATATGGGGTTAAATTTAATTCGTGCTGATACTTCTTGAGAAATTACCCATTCATAAAAGTATGGATTACTATGTACCGAACGAACCAATGATTATTCATGAGTCCATAATGGAATCAATTACATACTGTTTACAGCAACCTACTAGGAAATGTTATGGTAAAACTTCGTTTAAAACGATGTGGTAAAAAGCAACGTGCGACTTGAGGGATATGGTCGTCTGTGGATTCTTACATCCATCATTTTCTTTTTATATTAATTAGATAGGAATGAGGGTGCTCTTGGCTCGACATCGTTTGTTCTGTTTCACTAGAACCCTCCTTTTTGAGGTCGGGGGTTGGGATGTAAATAGTACATGATCTTAATGGAGCTCGAGTAAAAAAAAGTATTGATTCATTTTTTAAGGGAACGGATCTAGGGTTAGTGTTAATTAATAAGTTGAAACAGCTTCGTAAGTATATTTTCCATATAAAAATCGAAAGGATCCCATTTTCAAATTTATAAGTAAAACCTCTTGGAATTGGTAAAACTCTTTCGATTAAAAGTGTATCGCGCAGGAATCAAATCGACCATTTGTATGATTTTTTGATAAAAAGAAATCACAAAAAGGGTATGTTGCTGACGTTTTTTGAAACGATTAAAAATCACCGAAGTAATGTCTAAACCCAATGATTCAAAGAAACGATAAAGAATCCTGGAACAAGGAAATACCACTTTCAGTTGTCTCAATAAATAGATTCTAATTAAGAATCAAAATAGATTCTAAAGACAAAAAAAGGTGCGTGGTTAGAGATCGCTCAATAAACGAAATACCTAAATTATCCAACTTGAGTTATGAGGATGCGAATACAAATGATTTTATTTTCTTTTTCGGATAAGAATAAGGAATAATAAAAAGTACTTAACTCATATTTAATTGATTTGATTATTTTATGGATCCATTTGACATTACTAATTAAAAATTTAAAATTCGATCCATAGACATAATTTCGAATTTTCTTGAGCCGTATGAGGAGAAAACCTCTTATACGTTTCTAGGGGGGGTATTATTCATCTACATCTATCCCAATGGGTGGTTTATCGAATCGTTGCAATTGATGCTCGATGCCGAAGAGAAGGAAGAGCTCTTCGGAAAGTGGGCTTTTATGATCCGATAAAGAATCAAACCTATTTAAATGTTCCTGCTATTCTATATTTCCTTGAAAGGGGTGCTCAACCTACGGGAACTGTTCATGATATTTCGAAGAAGGCGGGAGTTTTTATGGAACTTTGCCTTAATCAACAGATTAAATTCAATTAATGAATAGAACAAAAGAGGGGGGGCGGTAGTATATAAAAGGTTATACAAAGTTATATAAGCCCCCCCTTTTGTTCTATTCATACCTATTTATTATTACTACCAAAAAATGTCTACTACTAAAAAATGTCGTCTTCTATAACGACAAAAATTTATTTTTATTTTAGTGATAGAAATTCATTTAATTTAAGACAGATGAAAAAAGATCAAATGAATAACCGAAGTAGTTGGATTTCTAAATCCAAAATATTTACATTATTGCTAATTCAATACTAGTTGGTTTTTAGTTGAAACTTTCACTTTTTTATGTTATGAACAAATAAATAAAAAAAAAAACAAATGGGATTTAAGATTTCTTTTTTTTTTTACTTATATGGATTAAGTAAACCCAAGCATTGCGATACTTTGCTACGAATATTGATTCTTACGCTTACATCCTTTTGTATCCATGTTTATTATCCATATATAGTTAGTGCCAATTCAATACAAGTCATTAGTTTTTTCTTTATTTGTATAATTTATATTTTATTATATTAATTCAATATTTCATTTTTTTTTTATTTTAATTTATGGTTCTCCGCATTGTGTTCTTTTCTTAAGATTTACATTCATATTGACAACAGTGTATCAAACAAATATAATCCGATCATGAATAAATGTATCTATTTCCCTCTGTTCCATCTATGGACTTGGTTTTTTTATTTTACTTTATTTTTATTTAAACGATGGATTCGTCGGATTTGCTGGGATACGAGAAGCCTTTATTTATTTATTATTTATTTATTTTATTGAAAAAAAAAAACGGATAAGATAATAATGGATAAGATAAGATACGAACTCAATCCGTGGTAGTACATCAATTTTAACTTAATCCATATTCTTATCTTAATCTAGATTCTTATTTTAGAAGTCAGTGTATTTGCATCTAATATGTTCATTATTTTTTTTATGTTCAGAATCGATTAGCAATATTTTTGCTATTTTACTATTTTGATTTCGGTGTGCAATTAAATCTAATTTTTTATTCCGATTGGATCTACACATTTTTTTTTGGGGGGGGGGGTTGCTAACTCAACGGTAGAGTACTCGGCTTTTAAGTGCGACTGGCAATTTTTACACATTTGTATGAAGCAACGTCTTCGTCGATACTATCTCTAGAGCTTGTAAGACCGCGACTGATCCTCAAAGGAATGAATGGAAAAAGCAGCATGTCGTATCAATGTGGAATTCTGAGAATATTTTATTCTTAGCGGATCGGTTCAAAACTTTGTTTAAATTCTTGACGAAAAAAAAAGAAAATGAAATTTTGGGTTAAGTGAATAAATGGATAGAGCCCTATGGCTCCAATTATAGGTAAACAAAAAAAAAGAAACGAGCTTCTGTTCTTAATTTGAACGATTACCCGATCTAATTAAACGTTAAAAATAGATTAGTCCTTGATGCGGGAAATGCTTTTCCCATAAGTGGATCATCGATTTATTTTTAAATCCTAATTATTAGTAGCTATTCTCCATTAGAGTGTGGGGGTAAATGTGTAGAAAAAGCAGTCTATTGATAAAGATAAAAATCTTTTTTTTTTCCAAAATCAAAAGAGCGATTGGGTTGAACAAATAAAGGATTTCTAACCATCTTGTTATCCTCGAATGAACATAAACCAATTAAATTAGATGGAAAAGGAGAGGCTAAAGAGTCCGTCGATCAGTCTTATCTGGTTCCGGGGTATATATCTATTTATTTCTTACTACAATATCCTGTTTTGACTGTATCGTACTATGTGTCATTTAATAACCCAAAAGAAATCCCTTATCCCCATCTAATTTTAAATGGAGGAATTTCAAGGATATTTAGAACTCGATATATTTCGGCAACACGACTTCCTATACC
>CM064914.1:12905574-12910574 GCA_032727855.1 Quercus ilex subsp. ballota | reverse complement strand
ATGGTTCCGAAGGATGAACTGGATATGGACAGTTCCAATAAGATTTCATTCTTGAACAAAAATCCATTTTTTGATTTATTTCGTGACCGGAACAGGGGGGGATACACGTTACACCACGATTTTGAATCAGAAGAGAGATTTCAAGAAATGGCGGATATATTCACTCTATCAATAACCGAGCCGGATCTGTCGTATCATAAGGGATTTACCTTTTCTATTGATTCCTGCAGATTGGATCAAAAACAATTCTTGAATGAGGTATTCAACTCCAGGGATGAATCGAAAAAGAAATATTTATTGGTTCTACCTCCTATTTTTTATGAAGAGAATGAATCCTTTTATCGAAGGATCAGAGAAAAATGGGTCCGGACCTCCTGCGGGAATGATTTGGAAGATCCAAAACCAAAAATAGTGGCATTTGCTAGCAACAACATAATCGAGGCAGTCAATCAATATAAATTGATCCGAAATCTGATTCAAATCCAATATAACACCTGTGGGTACATAATAAATGTATTGAATCGATTCTTTTTAATGAATAGATCCGATCGCAACTTCGAATATGGAATTCAAAGGGATCAAATAGGAAATGATACTCTGAATCATAGAACTATAATGAAATATACGATCAACCAACATTTATCAAATTTGAAAAAGAGCCAGAAGAAAGGGTTCGATCCTCGTAGTTTTATTTCTCGAACCGAGAGATCCATGAATCGGGATCCTAATGCATATAGATACAAATGGTCCAATGGGAGCAAGAATTTCCAGGAACATTTGGAACATTTCATTTCTGAACAGAAGAGCCGTTTTCATTTTCAAGTAGTGTTCGATCGATTACGTATTAATCAATATTCGATTGATTGGTCTGAGGTTATCGACAAAAAAGATTTGTCTAAGTCACTTCCTTTCTTTTTGTCCAAGTTACTTCTTTTTTTGTCCAAGTTTCTTCTCTTTTTGTCTAACTCACTTCCTTTTTTCTTTGTGAGTTTCGGGAATATCCCCATTCATAGGTCCGAGATCCACATCTATGAATTGAAAGGTCCGAATGATCAACTCTGCAATCAGTTGTTAGAATCAATAGGTCTTCAAATCGTTCATTTGAAAAAATGGAAACCCTTCTTATTGGATGATCATGATACTTCCCAGAAATCGAAATTCTTGATCAACGGAGGAACAATATCACCATTTTTGTTCAATAAGATACCAAAGTGGTGGATGATTGACTCATTCCATACTAGAAATAATCGCAGGAAATCTTTTGAGAACACGGATTCCTATTTCTCAATGATATCCCACGATCAAGACAATTGGCCGAATCCCGCGAAACCATTTCATAGAAGTTCATTGATATCTTCTTTTTATAAAGCAAATCGACTTCGATTCTTGAATAATCCACATCACTTCTGCTTCGATTGTAACAAAAGATTCCCTTTTTATGTGGAAAAGGCCCGTGTCAATAATTATGATTTTACGTATGGACAATTCCTCAATATCTTGTTCATTCGCAACAAAATATTTTCTTTGCGCGGCGGTAAAAAAAAACATGCTTTTTTGGAGAGAGATACTATTTCACCAATCGAGTTACAGGTATCTAACATATTCATACCTAACGATTTTCCACAAAGTGGTGACGAAAGAAGGTATAACTTGTACAAATCTTTCCATTTTCCAATTCGATCCGATCCATTCGTTCGTAGAGCTATTTACTCGATCGCAGACATTTTTGGAACACCTCTAACAGAGGGACAAATAGTCAATTTTGAAAGAACTTATTGTAAACCTCCTTCAGATATGAATTTATCTGATTCAGAGGGGAAGAACTTGCAGCAGTATCTCAATTTCAATTCAAACATGGGTTTGATTCGCACTCCATGTTCTGAGAAATATTTACCATCCGAAAAGAGGAAAAAACGGAGTCTTTGTCTAAAGAAATGCCTTGAGAAAGGGCAGATGTATAGAACCTTTCAACGAGATAGTGCTTTTTCAACTCTCTCAAAATGGAATCTATTCCAAACATATATGCCATGGTTCCTTACTTCGACAGGGTACAAATATCTAAATTTGATATTTTTAGATACTTTTTCAGACCTATTGCCGATACTAAGTAGCAGCCAAAAATTTGTATCCATTTTTCATGATATTATGCATGGATCAGATATATCATGGCGAATTCTTCAGAAAAAATTGTGTCTTCCACAATGGAATCTGATAAGTGAGATTTCGAGTAAGTGTTTACATAATCTTCTTCTGTCCGAAGAAATGATTCATCGAAATACGGGGTTATGCTTCCGGCGGCAACATGCTATGGGGCGGTGGGCCCGCTTATGGGGTCAAATCAATACGTTCTAAGAAGAAATATTTGAATATCAATCTCATCGATCTCATGAGTATCATACCAAATCCCATCAATCGAATCGCTTTTTCGAGAAATACGAGACATCTAAGTCATACAAGTAAAGAGATCTATTCATTGATAAGAAAAAGAAAAAACGTGAACGGTGATTGGATTGATGATCAAATAGAATCCTGGGTCTCGAACAGTGATTCGATTGATGATAAAGAAAGAGAATTCTTGGTTCAGTTCTCCACCTTAACGACAGAAAAAAGGATTGATCAAATTCTATTGAGTCTGACTCATAGTGATCATTTATCAAAGAATGACTCTGGTTATCAAATGATTGAACAACCGGGAGCAATTTACTTACGATACTTAGTTGACATTCATAAAAAGTATCTAATGAATTATGAGTTCAATACATCCTGTTTAGCAGAAAGACGGATATTTCTTGCTCATTATCAGACAATCACTTATTCACAAACCTCGTGTGAGGCTAATAGTTTTCATTTCCCATCTCATGGAAAACCCTTTTCGCTCCGCTTAGCCCTATCCCCCTCTAGGGGTATTTTAGTGATAGGTTCTATAGGAACTGGACAATCCTATTTGGTCAAATACCTAGCGGAAAACTCCTATGTTCCTTTCATTACAGTATTTCTGAACAAGTTCCTGGATAACAAGCCTAAGGGTTTTCTTATTGATGATAGTGACGATATTGACCGTGACCTTGATACGGAGCTGGAGCTTCTAACTATGACGAATGCGCTAACTATGGATATGATGCCGGAAATAGACCGATTTTATATCACCCTTCAATTCGAATTAGCAAAAGCAATGTCTCCTTGCATAATATGGATTCCAAACATTCATGATCTAGATGTGAATGAGTCGAATTACTTATCCCTCGGTCTATTAGTGAACTATCTCTCCAGGGATTGTGAAAGACGTTCCACTAGAAATATTCTTGTTATTGCTTCGACTCATATTCCCCAAAAAGTAGATCCCGCTCTAATAGCTCCGAATAAATTAAATACATGCATTAAGATACGAAGGCTTCTTATTCCACAACAACGAAAGCACTTTTTCACTCTTTCATATACTAGGGGATTTCACTTGGAAAAGAAAATGTTCCATACTAATGCTAATGGATTCGGGTCCATAACCATGGG
This sequence comes from Quercus ilex subsp. ballota, assembly GCA_032727855.1. Taxonomy (NCBI): domain Eukaryota; kingdom Viridiplantae; phylum Streptophyta; class Magnoliopsida; order Fagales; family Fagaceae; genus Quercus; species Quercus ilex. The sequence goes on along the minus strand of CM064914.1, from coordinate 12,907,067 downwards.
TTCCAATGTACGAGATCTTGTAGCACTTACCAATGAGGCCCTATCAATTAGTATTACACAGAAGAAATTAATTATAGACACTAATATAATTAGATCTGCTCTTCATAGACAAACTTGGGATTTGCGATCCCAGGTAAGATCGGTTCATGATCATGGGATCCTTTTCTATCAGATAGGAAGGGCTGTTGCACAAAATGTACTTCTAAGTAATTGCTCCATAGATCCTATATCTATCTATATGAAGAAGAAATCATGTAACGAAGGGGATTCTTATTTGTACAAATGGTACTTCGAACTTGGAACGAGCATGAAGAAATTAACGATACTTCTTTACCTTTTGAGTTGTTCTGCCGGATCGGTCGCTCAAGACCTTTGGTCTTTACCCGGACCCGATGAAAAAAATGGGATCACTTCTTATGGACTCGTTGAGAATGATTCTGATCTAGTTCATGGCCTATTAGAAGTAGAAGGCGCCCTGGTGGGATCCTCACGGACAGAAAAAGATTGCATTCAGTTTGATAATGATCGAATGACATTGCTTCTTCGGCCCGAACCAAGGAATCCCTTAGATATGATGCAAACTGGATCTTGTTCTATCGTTGATCAGAGATTTCTCTATGAACAATACGAATCGGAGTTTGAAGAAGAAGGGGAACGAGAAGGAGTCCTCGACCCGCAACAGATAGAGGAGGATTTATTCAATCACATAGTTTGGGCTCCTAGAATATGGCGCCCTTGGGGCTTTCTATTTGATTGTATCGAAAGGCCCAATGAATTGGGATTTCCCTATTGGGCTAGGTCATTTCGGGGCAAGCGGATCATTTATGATGAAGAGGATGAGCTTCAAGAGAATGATTCGGAGTTCTTGCAGAGTGGAACCGTGCAGTACCAGACAAGAGATAGATCTTCCAAAGAACAAGGCTTTTTTCTAATAAGCCAATTCATTTGGGACCCTGCGGATCCACTTTTTTTCCTATTCAAAGATCCGCCCTTTGTCTCTGTGTTTTCACATCGAGAATTCTTTGCAGATGAAGAGATGCCAAAGGGGCTTCTTACTTACCAAACAGACCTTCCTACATCTATATATAAACGCTGGTTTATCAAGAATACGCAAGAAAAGCACTTCGAATTGTTGATTTATCGCCAGAGATGGCTTAGAACCAATAGTTCATTATCTAATGGATTTTTCCGTTCTAATACTCCATCCGAGAGTTATCAGTATTTATCAAATCTGTTCCTATCTAACGGAACGCTATTGGATCAAATGACAAAGACATTGTTGAAAAAAAGATGGCTTTTCCCGGATGAAACGAAAATTGGATTCATGTAACAAGAGAAAGGTTTACCATTCCTTAGCCGGAAAGATATGTGGCCATGAAATAGGGATTAAGCGGAACAGAATTGACTGGGTGGTAGAGTCGTGGAAACACCTCTTTCTTCCATATTTTGGACCTTAGTTCCGTGGAACAATATACTTACTACTGCTGAAACAC
>CM064914.1:11355574-11488074 GCA_032727855.1 Quercus ilex subsp. ballota | reverse complement strand
TTAGATGCCTTCCAGGGCTAACATCAGATACCACTAGCACTGGAGGATCAAGAGAAGACAGCTTTCGTGACACCTATTGGGAACTACCACTACAAGGTGATGCCATTTGGCCTGAAGAACGTAGGGTCCACTTATCAAAGGATGATGATGAGAATGTTCGAACCACAATTGGGCAAGAGCATCGAAATTTACGTCAATGATATGGTGGTGAAGAGTAAAGTGGTGTCTGAGCACTTAGGAGACCTTGGTTGTATCTTTGACGTCCTAAGGAAGTACAAGCTGCGCCTGAATGCTTCCAAATGCTCATTCTGCGTGGGATCAGGCAAGTTTTTGGGCTACATTATTACTCATAGGGGAATTGAGGTTGACTCCGACTAGATCAAAGCTATTAATAACTTGAAGCCTCCGCAAAACCCTAAAGAGGTCCAAAAGCTCACTGGAATGATCGCGGCCTTGAATCGGTTCATTTCCAGGCCGGCTGATAGATGCAGGCCTTTCTACCTCCTGATCAACAAGTGGAAGGGATTTGAGTGGTCCGAGGATTGTGTCGTGGCCTTCCAGCAGCTCAAAGAATACCTATCCCGGCCACCTATCATGTTTAACCCTAAAGTCGACGAAGTCCTATACGCATACATTGTCGTAGCCCCTCATAAGGTGAGCTTGGTGCTAATACGAGACGACACTGGTATTCAAAAGCAAGTTTATTACGTGAGCAAGTCACTGCATGAAGCTGAGGTCAAGTACTTACTCTTGGAGAAAGCCATACTGGCTGTGGTTCACGCTACACGAAAACTTCCCCATTATTTCCAGGCCCACACGGTAGTCATTTTAACCCAACTACCCTTGAGGTCTGTACTTCAGACTGCTGATTACACTGGAAGGATCGCCGAGTGGAACACAATTCTGGGGGCACCTCTATAAAGGGCCAGGTCCTGGCTGACTTGGTGGCCGAATTTGCCGAACCGCTAGTGGAAACAGTAGCAGAGAAGGGAGACATGGATGGAAAATCAGTTGGGGCAATCTCTGTTCCAGGGCGCTCTTGTTGGAAAGTGTACGTTGATGGCGCATCAAATCAAATGGGGTCTGGGGTGAAGCTAGTCCTAGTATCCCCTGAGCAGTCTATCTTAGAGAAGTCCCTGAGACTTGGGTTCTCGGCCACAAATAACGAAGCGGAGTATGAGGCCTTGTTACAAGGGATGGTTATGGTGCAAAAAATGGGAGAAAAAGCAATGGAGATGTTCTCGGATTCGAGAGTGGTGGTGGGCCAGGTAAACGGAGAATTGGAAGCCAGAGACGCGAGGATGCAGGAGTACTTGGACAAGGTCAAATGCCTGCAGTCAGACTTTGATCTTTTTAGCTTGTTGCATGTCTCCAAAAGTGGAAACACCCATGCAGATTCACTGGCCACGCTTGCTACCTCCTCGGCAGGAGATCTACCTCGGATTATCCTTGTTGAGCATCTGGAAAGAGAGAATGAGGTGGTAAAAGGCATGGCTTATGTCCACCAAGTTAGAGTGAGCCCCAGCTGGATGGACCCCATAGTGAGATTCCTCAAAGATGATATCCTGCCTGTGGAGAAATCAGAGGCTGATAAAATACGAAGGAACGCTCCTCAGTTCTGTTTGTCCGAGGACTACAAATTGTATAGGCGTTCCTACTCTGGACCATACTTACTGTGTATTTACCCTGAGGCATCAGAATTATTGCTCGAATAGCTGCACGAAGGGATTTGTGGGAGTCACATAGGAGGAAGATCCCTGTCACACCGAGCCATCACCTAGGGATATTGGTGGCCGGGGATGCAGAAGGAAGCCCTGGAGTACGTTAAGAAGTACGACCAATGCCAAAGGTTTGTCCCAAATATTCATCAGTTGGGAGGGGTCCTTAACCCTTTGTCCAATCCATGGCTGTTTCCCAGTAGGGCCTGGATATTGTAGGTCCTTTCCCCAAGGCGCCAGGAAACAAAAGGTATATGTTGGTCGGCACAGATTATTTCACCAAATGGGTTGAAGTTGAGCTATTGGCCCAACATTAGAGATGTGGATGCTAAGAAGTTCATCTGGAGAAACATTGTTACACGGTTCGGGGTCCTTCATACCCTCATTTTAGATAATGGACTTCAATTTGACAGCAAAGCCTTCAAAAGATACTGTTATGAACTGGGGAACACAAATGGTACTCAACTCCAGCTTATCCTCAGGGAAATGGGCAGGCCGAGGCTGTCAATAAAGTCATAGTCAATGGGCTCAAGAAGAGGCTGGACGACGCCAAGGGAAGATGGGTAGAAGAGCTGTCACATGTCCTATGGACTTATTGGACTACGCCACAGCGGTCAACAGGGGAAACACCTTTTGCCATGACCTATGGGGCTGAGGCTGTTATCCCTCTAGAGGCAAACTTCCCAACGTTGAGGACAAGCTCCTTCACCCCAAGCAATAATGATGAACTACTAGGGAGGAGCCTAGATCTAATTGATGAACGAAGGGAAAAGGCAATGATCCAGCTGGTGTACTACCACCAGTAGCTCAAGCAGGGATATGATGCCAATGTGAAGCTAAGACCACTAGCATCAGGGGACTTAGTGTTGAGGAAAGTTGTGGGCGCTGCCAAGAACCCATCCTATGGAAAGCTGGGACCCAACTGGGAGGGACCATACCGAATCATCTCAGTAGCAAGGGTAGGTGCATACTACTTAGAAAACTTAGATGAAAAACTTGTACCTCGTCCATGGAATGTAAATAACCTGAGAATGTATTATTATTAATGAAAGTTTTTCTTCTAATTCAAATTTTTAGTCTATCATAATTATATGTCTCGTGTTTTGGCAACCATCTAAATGTTAGACAGAACCAAAGTCTTGCATGATTCTCGGATTCAAACCTATGGGGAAACTAACTACTTCAAGAAAAATCTAAGTGTTAGACAGAACCAAGGTCTTGCATGGTCCTCGAACTCAAACCTATGGGGAAACTAACTACTTCAAGAATACTCTAAGTGTTAGGCAGAATCAGAGCTATGCCTGGTCCTTGGGTCACCTGTTTTGGTAAAATTAACGCTATACAGAATCTGCCTAAATATCAAGCAAAGCCTGTGAGCAGGCTAGTCCCCTTTAATTAACTACTTTGATGCCCATTGTGATCATTGCAGATGATGATGACCTTTCCTATAACAAAATCTCAAAATTAAGCCCATGAGCATCGCTTAAAGCATTTTAGGGTGCCATGGACTTGGTCCTGGTTCAACCCACACCTGGAGGGTTCCTTTTTTCCATAACTTTGAATGTTTATTAAAGAGCTGAAGGATTTAGTGACTTTGATCTATCTGGGTCCTAAATCAAAAAAAAAAGAGGGGTAGGTTTCCATTTGCATAAACATCCTTACGTTATTTTAATTATTGCTGTGATAAGCCGAGCCACAACTAGAGTTAGGATTGTACAAGCGAAAAAGATAAACAGGGCAAGTAAAGGGAAATAAAATATGCGCTTCATTAAGTCCATAAAAGTTACACAGTAGGAGCCACATTACAAGCTTAAAAAAAAAAAAAACAACAACAAACAGATAAGGCAAAAGTGCCATTACAATGTTTAAAAAAAAAAGAGATAAGGCAAAAGTGCCAAGGGGCCTATTTCTTCAACTTAATCTTCTTCCCCCTTGTGGGAGGCTGGTCCGTGGCGGCCTCGAGGTCCTCAGAGCTCTGACTTGGAGGAATAGCTTGCAGAGGCATCGTAGAGAGGGCTGTCTCCTTAGCGAGAGGGGCCTGGGCATCTGATGAGGGGTTTGCAGCCTCCTGGGGTGCTTCCTCGTTGGGACCTTTGTTTGTTTCAATTACCCCAGGAGGATCAGTTTCCTTGGCAGGCTCATCCAAAGTGGTGATAGCCAGGGCATCTTCATTAAGAGCAGCACCAACTTCCCTAGGAGCCACCTCGGCCTCGGAGTTGGGAGGAGCAGCCTCACGGATGGCAGAAGGGAAGTATACATTCTCCACCTTCCACAAGTCAGATGAAGCCTCAACTCCAACTTGTTTTAAGGCTTCATTCCAAACCTGGGAACAGTAAAGCCTGCACACCCCAAGGACTTGAGCTTTAAAGGCGGCCTCTGTCTCAGCCACCCCCATGGCATAAGCTGCCTCCTCGGCTTCCTCCTTAGAAGCCTGAGCCTCTGCCCTGCCAAAGTCAGGCTCATCCTTGGCCCTTAGAGCTTCGTCCTTGGCCCATTCAGCTACATTCTTGGCCCCCTCAGCCTCGGCCATCTTCTCCTTTAGCTCAACGATCTACTCCTTAGTGATCCTCAGCTGGTCCTCTGCCTCGAGCAGGTGCCTCGTTTGATCCTGAGCCTGCTTTTGAGCGCCAGCAAGGCTTGACTCAGCGCTGTCTCGAGCCCTCGTCACCTCCTTTAGCTCCTCCCTGACCTTCATGAGGTCGGTCTTGGAAACCTTAAGGGTCCGAGCAGCGTCCTGACGCTTATCACGCTCCAGGTTCAAGGCCCTGCTCTGGCTGTTAGCCACCTCTTCCAGCCTAAAAGTAGCCTGGACAGCCTGCCAATTAAAACAAATGCATGATAAGTAAAGAACCAAAGATCAAGAGGTCAAAGGAGTCACCAGTGTTAAGAAGTCTTACCATGCCCAAGTATCGTTTGAGGTTGAGGAAGACCTCCTTACTCCTTAAAATCTCCAACTCGGCCATATCCGCAAGAAGTAGCAGGGACCTCTCCAGCGCGTCGGCCACATACGTGCCTTCGCCCCTTCGAAAGTCCCTGAAGGAGGTATCGTCCATCAAAGGCTCCCCATGGAGCATTGGGGCGGGGAGCCAAGCATGGGCCTCGGACTGGGTGGTAACCTGTTTGTCTTGGCCTTAGTGCCCTATCTTCAGTTGTTTTGAGGGCCACCGAGCGTCATCCTCCTCTTGGGAGGAACGAGACTTGTCGCCTCCTATAGCCCTTTTGCCTTTGTCCTTCTTCTGTTTAGGATTAGTGGGCTTGGGCCTAGATGGCAAACTCAGTTGAGCTGGAGGAAGTGGAAGCTTGGGTTGGGTAGAAGATGACCTGGTCTAGGCAAGCTCAACTTGGGTGGAGGAGGAGGAAGCTTGGTTTGAGACTTCCCCGCCTGGCCTTCAATCAAGTCGAATAAGCTGGTTTGGGGTTTCCTCTTGTAACCTATCTCGGCCCGAGAAGAGTTTCCTGCTGACAGAAAGTCTGCTTCGGTCAAGTTTTGACACCCAAGTCACCAGATGGATCCTCGGACAAGTGGACTTGGTCGAACGCACCAAATTCGTCCTCGGACGGACCCAAACCAACAACTTCTTCTTCTATTTCTTTACTTCCTCCCTCGGCCTCCACAGCTTGGTGGGATGTAGAAGAGCCCGCCAACGGAACTACTTCTAGAGTAGGGGATCCCTCAGGGAGCAAGAAATCGTCCTCGGTTACAGTAATTTTTCGAAGACGAGGATCTTTGGCTCTGATCACGTACTTCGGCACCGAGAATGACTTCTGGATCAGATCATATCCAAGGATCTTGTGAGCAGCTCTAACTTGGTTGTTAGCCTCGTTTACAAAGATCTCCGCCCTGAGGACAGTTTCCAAATCCGCCTTGTTGACCAAACTAAAATGACGCTCAAAAGCGTGTGGATCTGCAGAAAAGAAAACATGTTCTTGTTAGCGACCAAACAAAGCAGACTGAGAAAACACAAGAGACTAGACCCTTTCCTACACTGAGTACCCCACCTGGTGTCCCCTCCACTGTCTGACAATGAAGGCCGTCGTGCCACTCTCCGGACATAATGAGGAAGTCCTTATCCAGCCCCTTACTGGACCCAGTGAGGCACTGGATAAGCTGCACCCTATCCTCCCTTGTCTTCATGTAGTAGGAATTGCCCTTTAGGTACTGGAGGTTGTAGTACTAGTTCACGTCATGATGGGTTAACCTCAACCCCATCTTCTCGTTTAGGGCATCTACACAGCCCAGAATCCTAAACACATTGACAGCGCACTGGGTGAGAGCTAACCGGAAATGCCTAAGGTAGCCCCTCGTCATCGGTCCTATAGGGATTCTCATACCGCCTATTAAGAAGACGATTATGGGAATCACCACCTCGCCTTCTTGCCTCCTAAAACTCCCCTCCCCCTCTTCACAGTGCCAAAGACCTACGTTACTGGGTATCCTATAATCGGCGATGAACTTCTCCATCGCCTCTTCAGACTCAACTAATTTCTTGAACCTACCCATCCCTAGAGACAACTAAAAGACTCGGATAAAGACGAAAGGAAGAGAGGGGCACGAAGAAAGAAGTTTAGAAGAGAGGAAGCATAATTTAGAAAGAGAGAAGAAGACTTACTGAAACAAGGAAAAGCTCCTCGGATAGGCTTTTTGTGCTGAAGGGAGTCGTGAGTTTAGTTGGAGATTTGACCGAATTCAGGGTATGTGCGCAAGAGCTCTTGAATGTGAAAATAAAGAGGTGAATCGATTCAAATGGGTATTTATACCCCCAATTAAAAATAACTGTGTGAGTTTTCCCGCCCATAAAGTCAGAAAGATCGCCACCGTTAGATTATCATCACACCGTTGAACGTGGAGAGCATAGAGCCGCCAGAATTTAATGTGGGCGCGCCTTGCATACCGAAGTGTCAAGAACGTGTCTTGGACAGGTGAAAAGACTCTGGCAATGATGGAGGACAAGACTTGACAAGCCATGACGAGGGCCCGAGGACATCAAAATCCTCCTCTCCGTCCGAGGAGCCTGACAGCAGGATTTTGAGGGGCTATTGTGGGGTCAGAGAATTTGGCAACCCCGGCCCACCTTATGCTAGGCCCAAGGCCCACGCCGAGGGGGAAGAAATGTCCGAGGACGAATAAAGGAAGTTTGAATTACCAAGAAGCATTGCCGAGGACAATCCTGTCCTTGGCCAGCCGAGATCATGGAAAGGAAGAGCAGTACACCATCAAAGGTAGCTTTTCAGAGTGTCCTAAGAAAAAGAAAAGTACAACTGGTCAACTATGGAAGCATGGTGGAGGAGAAATTCCAGGAGGAACTGTCACCTCCACATTAAATGCCCCCAACTAACGTTCTAGCCGCATTAATGGAAAAGTGACCCCTGAACAGTGTTGGCTTAGTTGCTACAACCCACAGAAAGAATAGGAGGGTGGCTGATGGGACAAACACTCAAGTGGCGACCTACATGATCAACAAATGGAGGGCCAAGATTAACCAGAGGGGGGTATATAATGTAAGAAGTCCTCTAGAAAGGGGGACGAGATTTAGAAGGAAGAAATACGGTAGCACCTGTATCATTTTTGTAACCAAGCACTAAAGAAATAATAAGAGTTATACGTTCCTAAGAGAGTGCCGAGAAGCTGAATTTCATACTTTAGCCTATGTTCTTGTCATTCAACCCGCATATTACCATGTTCAGTTGTTGCAATCCTCACTAGAGCCTAGTTCTTGAACCCATCCTCTACAAATTTATTGTATTGGGCTAGCTGGGCTTGAGTCCACTCGTCCACTGGTAGCAGTGCTCAAACCCGGTCCCTACATCTTTCTTGTCTTTTTTTTTTCTTTTCTTTTCATTATTTTTTTCAGAAGAACATGTTCATGTTCTTTGTGTTTTTCCTAGTGTTCTTCCCTATAATCAATCTCCAACAAAAAACAAACCCTAAACCCAGATCCTAACCAAACCCCAAACCAATATCCCCAGTAAAGCAAACCTTAGCCTTCAAACCCACAAATTTTCTTGGCAAACAAACACAAAAAAAACCCACTGGAAAAAAAACCCCAAATCACCACCACCAAATCAAAGAACATGAAGATTAAACCCAAGCAAAGAATAGAAACCCAGTAACCAGCAAAGCACCACCACCAAATCAAATCATCCACTACTACATCAACGAAACCACTCCCAAACCAAACCATCCAAAGAATAGAAACTGAGCAAAGCACCCAACTCATCCACTCCCAAACCAAACCATAATCAAAGAAACTTCCAATACCACAACAAGTTAACAACTTAAAAAACAGAAAAAATTTCAAAATGTGAAATGTCCAGCAAACGCCAAACCCTGATCTCCAGCAAACCCTAAACCCCAAATGTCTAGAAATGTCAACTTCTTTCTCCTCTACGCATTTGCCTTCCCCAAAGGTTGTCTCCACTGGCTCCTTAAAGCCCATCAAGAACCGTTCATCACTTCATATCTATGCCACTTGCACATCAACGGCGGAGAGGCCGACTACTAGGTCCCACACTACCACGATAGTGGTGGCGTGTGGTGGAGAAAAAGGCCAAGCTTGCGAGCTCCGGCCATGGAGCTATGGTGAACAAAGAGAGACTTTTTGAGAAACCAAACCCAGGTTTTTCTGCCCAAAACACAAAGCTCAACCCAGATTATCTTAGGCTTTCTGAGAAACCAAACACAAAACTCAAAACTTAAATCCCAAATCAATGAACAAAACCCAAGATTTGAAACCACAAATAACCACGGATTTCGAGAGAGAGAGGGCTGAGTTTTTGGCCAGAGAGAGTTGGGTTTTTGGCCAAAATTTAGAGAGAGAGAAAGCTGGGTTTTCGGCCATGAATTTAGAGAGAGAGAGAGAGTTGGGATTTCGGCCATGGATTTAAAGAGAGAGAGCTCACCTTCAGTCAGCCACTTCAGCCGAAACCACCTTCAGTCACCTCCACCTTCACCCAAAACCCACCTTCAATCACCTCTACCTTCACCTTAAGCTTGGAGACTTTTGTAGAAAGAGATAGGTTGGGGAGAGAGCTTGAGATTTTCATAGAGAGAGCTTGGAGATTTTGTTTGAGATTTTAAGATTTAATACCTTTTATTGTGTTTGGTTGCCCAGAAAGTTTAATAGAATTTGATAAATTAATATTGATAAAGTTAATTATTTTTTTTTCTTTTTTGTAATTTTTGCAATTTTGTAATTTTTAAAATTGATAAATTTATTTTAATATTATTTTTAAATGCTGACGTGGCATTTTTTAAATATTATTTTATTGGCCACGTCAGCATTTAATGTGCCAACAATGCATTTCGTTTGCCACATCAGCAATTTCTGTTAAATGAGTAACAATAAGGAAATGGAACGCATTAATTGATTTAGGGACTAAAAGTGGTGAAATGAAAATGTAGGAACTAAAATGGAAAAGATGCAAAATGTAAGGGCTAAAAGTGCATTTATGCCTTATTTTTTTTAAAAGATGTTTAGCATTATTTTTATGGATTTCTTTTGCATAACAATGTGTGGCTAAACCTCTAGCTAGGGTTAGAGGTGAAACCTAGTATTTTTATCATGTGTTCTTGGGATTATCTATGTGCTTTCTATGGGTTGATGATTGAATTTTGAGATTGATTTAGTATTTGGAATCATTTCATGTTGACAAGTTTTTAAGATTTAATATAATTTTTATTTATATCAAATGCTTGAACTCTTTGATTCGTTATGATTTAAGAATATATTGAATGCTTAATCTTCCCTGTAACATGCCAATTGAATGATTTGCCCAATCACTTATATTCAATATACTTCACACATTGTTTGAGCGCTTTATTATTTTATCTTCTAATTAGGCGAGTTGAATCTCTACCCTAATTAAATTAAAAATAATCCTAATTCATATGATAAAATATTAGGTGGATCCTCAAATCCCTAGAGTTTTCTTTCCATTAATTTTTCTTATATTTATTTTGCTATTTAAAATTATAGTTTCAATATTATCTTGCTCCATCTTTGGGTGGAAAAACAAACAAACAACTATTTTTATTTACTACTTAATAATAGAGGTTTTTACATTAGTGTCAATCATTTCTTGTGGATCAACCTCAGACTCACTGAGATAATATTACTTGTGAAAAATCTGCATTTGGGTTTGCATTATTTTAATCGCAACATCAATGCATGTTCATGTTCTTATGCGTGTTCATGTTGTTCATCCAAAATATGAACCCTAGTTATTAATCTATTAAACCAAGCATATAAAACAAGTTATTCTACTAACCCGAGACCTATTCATGTATAATCTAACTCAAACAGAAGCTAAAACATGTATTTGAACTAAAGAAGTAAGGTAAAAACCAAGAATAAGAAAATCTAAGTTTTTAGGTTAACCATGTGTGCGCATGCATAAGCATGTGTATGCATGGTCATGGAAATGCGTACACATGCGCGAGCATGCGTATGCATCTCTACCCAGAAATGCAGCAAGTAGCAGTAGCACACAATTAAACTACATCAAAACAAACCTAGCATGCTTCTAATTATCAAAGTTAATACCTCACACAAAGAGCTTCAAGGGCTTGATCTTGACCGTTCTCCTCAGTCAATCTACAAAACACAATACTTAGAAGGTTAGCAAGTTTATCTAGAAGGCTAATTAAATTGGCTATTTTCACCAGACTAATAAGACTAACACTAGATTAGATAATACTAGTTATAGGCTCATGCATTGCACAGTTTTATGAAAAAGCTTATAAAATAAATGTATAAATAATTATATATTTTAATAGATTCAATAAAGATAAAAGAAAAAATTATCAAGTGTAAATAATTATCTCACTAAACTAAGGGGTAAGATTTCTTCCTAAAACTAAATTAAATTGGTAATTCCAAATTGAATTTTAAATTGATAATTATTTTTTTTTAAAAGTACTAAACAATTGATAAATCTAAAATTCATATAATCTTGATAATATTATTAATTAAAATTAAAGTTGATAATTCAATAATACAGGTGTAGAACATCTTGATAATTTGACGTAACATAAAAATCAAATAAGAAAATTGTTAAAATTATTCTGTTAATTCTGACCATGTTTAATCATTAATTCTAAGACCCTAATCCTAAGCATATAAATTAGATCAAAGCTAAGAAAATTAGTTCAAACAAAAGGCAACCAATACACAAAACCTAATCAATTAATAAAAGCAAAATACAAAAAAGAAGAAGAAGGAGCCTTTAGAGACTTGACAATGTTTTCGAATGTTTTGAATTCATTAATTAAAATCACATGAAGACAAAAAACCAATAAGAACACTAAAGAAAATAAACAAAATGAAAATAATAATAATAAAAGAAGAAACAATGTATACCTGCATTGTCATGGGATTTAGGCATTCACATATTGAAATAAGCTTCACTCCAAAAAGGATATATAGGATTATATATATTGGTAGAGTTCCATTTGAAATATAATTCATTTAAATCTTATTGAAATTAAAGATATCTAATCGATGTGTTTGTTTTTATCCCATAAAAATTGGAATTAAAAAAAAGGTCATATGAATAGAATGAAAAAAAAAATATATATATATATATTTGATTCAACATAACGTAACATATAAAAAATTAAAAAATATAAAAAAAAAAGAGAATGAAAACGTGGTTGATAGCTATAAGGAATTTTGATATATATATATATATATACACACACATATATATTTGAATGCTCGAAAATGTGTTTAAAACACAAGAGCTGTTTAGACCCCCAAATTAAACTTACGGCTCGATAGATTTTACACTAACTTAATACTAAGTGCGGAATAGTGTAAATACGAGCGGATAAACAAATAAGCTACTCTAATCCATAGTCTAAGCAACACAGCAGTATAATGAAATATAAAAGAGTAGGGAAGAAGGATGCAAACACAAGATAACATGCCGATGTGTTATCGAAGAGGAAACCAAAGAACTCGGCGAAAAACCTCTCCGCCGCCCTCCAAGCAAAAATCGATTCACTAGACAATCAGTTGGGATACATGGGTTAGCAAGAGACCCTCCAAGCCTAATCTACCCGATGTACCTAAGCCCTCTAAGCTCCTACTTCAACAAGGCTTCTCGGAACCGTGTCTTGTCTAGCTCTCCGGATTCCGCAACAAACTCCATGTTGCTTCTGCCATCCTTGGCTTCTTCCAATACTTCCCAGCAGCACCAAAACGTCACTTGACACTCTCAAAGGGTGTGGTAAGTGTTTGGGCTATCAACCTCTCAATGGTATGGAAATGGAGAGGTATGGAGAAGAGGCTACAATGATTTCTCACTAAGGATGAGTAGCTCTCTCTCAAAAAGATGGGTGTATGTGTTGTAGAAAATCTATCTAGGGTTTTTCTCTCTGAATTGCCTTTTTTACATTTATGGGTAATGAAGGTATATATAGTATGAGTGAAGGGTAAGAAAGTCACTCTTAAAAATCTTCCAGGCAGAATGTTTCGCGACTATGTCGCGGGAAAGCCTTACTCGCGAGACACTTGCGAAAATTACAGCCTGGCATGACTCTTTAGCTTCCAGCATGTGCTTCTCACATGGCTCTTTCGTGGGTTAGCTTCAAGCGAGACACTCGCGAAATCCACTGATTCTTCGTTTTATGCTTGATTTTTCACCAACTAAATACTAAACTCAATACAATAAAATCCCACAAAATACAAGTAATAAAATTAAAGCAATTACAACACATTTTGTCATGGAAAAAAGCCAACATAAAATATAGTTGTAAATTACAATTTTACAATATTAAATGTCATCAACGTAGAAATTATCAAATAAATGGAGATATATACTGTTTTTTGGAATAGATAGAGATTATTAAATTATTGGAGATATATATCGTTTCTTGGGATAGATTTATATTAATCACCTGAAGGATTTGGATTGTGCTTACCCCTTAATAATCAAGTTTTGTAGCTTGATATTCTGATAAAATAATATTAATTTAATAATAGTAAAATTTTGAAAATTTATATGATAAATATGATCTAAATTAAATTTTTGTATGTTAAATATTATCCCATAATTTAAGAAATATATCCTAACAAATAAAAAATAATGTTAATCTAATATATAATAATAATAATAATAATAATATGTGAAACTGAGAGAAGCTCAAATTAGAATTCCAAATTAGAGTTCCAATTTTGCGCCATATGTCCTAAATTATTTATTCTCAAAGAGTTTTATTTCTTAATTTTAGAATCAAATGTGGGGTCACATCATAAATATTCATCCAAATGAGTTATTAAATACAAAAACCAAAGAGACTAGAATAAATCAATTTAAAAAAAAAAGTATTTCACAATAATAATAATAAAAAATATGGACAATTTACATTTTATACCTAATAATATCCTTACAAAATTTTTTAAAGAGTTAACAACAGATAAAAATGACTATCAATAATATTTCAATTATATACATAGGAATTATATTATGCATCTTATTTTATATCTTTAAGTGTATCCATGCATATGCATGTGATTACAAGCTAGTATTATTTGATGATAAGAATAAATTAGAGTTCTGATAGTATACTATTCTTTTTTAGTTCTTTAAAAATCTAAAATTTTAATAAAATTTCTGCAATTTGGTGAAGTTACGTGATGCAACCACTACGTCTAAGCCCAACTTTTATTATTTAGCAAATATTTAATTTTGTTTTGATTTGGTTTAATATTTAGCTCCACATGACCCAACTATTGCTGGGTCTTTTTTTTTTTTTTTTGATAAACATATTGCTGGGTCTTTTTTTTTTTTTTTGGATAAACATATTGCTAGGTCTTTTTAGCACCACGTGAAGTATATACTTTTATATCCTTAACACTGTGTTTGATTTGGGTGAATTTAGAGAGGATGGAAAACATAGGAATTTAGAGAGGATGGAAAACATAGGGAGGAAAATAGGGTGGAAAACAGTGTTTTCCACTGTTCGGCAAAATAAGGAAAATAGGGAGAACCCGGGCCCACAAATTTCATTCTCCCAAATCGAGAGGAAAAGCTTGGAGAGAAAAGTGCTCTCACAACACTTTTACCATAATGCCCTCTGGAATCAAGTAAAAAAAAAACAAAAACAAAGAGAGAGTGCTAGGAAAAAAAAAAGAAGAAGAGAGAAGAGCTGCGCCGGCTAGTGCTGCTTGCTAGAACGTTCTTGAGGGAGAAAAAGAAAATAAAAGAAGGGGGATAGAGATAAGGACAACGTGTGGAGGAGAAAAAAAGAAAGAAAAACGTATGGATGAAATGAAGGCTGAGAAAGGAGAAATAATATAAAGAATAAAAAATCTTAATTGAGAAATGTTACCACAATATTTTCATAATAAATTTTAAGTACCAAATTGTTATTAGTTAATATTGGTGAGTACAAAAATAATTTCAGTGATGAGTTCAAAGTAGAACTAGTAATAACTTTCCACATAAATTTTGTTGTGAAAGTATTGCGAAAAATATTGTGGACGTAACACTTTTCATTGAAAAATATAATTGTTGGTAAATTTTATATTATTTAATGAGTACAAATAAATCTATTTCTTACCTATTATATAATAAGGGTATAATAGTCAATTTATATAAACTACATTTTCTATCCTCTCACTTTTCTTTTCAACCAAATAAAAGAGTTTTTCACCCTCCCACTTTTCCATCCCTCCAACCAAACATACATGAGAAAAAATTAAATATTTTTTATCCTCCAACTTTTTCATCATTCCACTAATTTTTCATTCTTCCACTTTTTCACTTCTCCAATCAAATGAGCCCTAAAACTAAGATGCCACATATGTCAGAGAGGAAAAGTGCATGCCTTGTAACTCTATCTTTGAGAGCAATGTGTCGTTTGCATCTCTTTTCCTCTCTTGAATTTTAAAGTTTCAACCTCACCGGGGTCTTATTGGTCAAGGAAGCACGACACTGTTTTTTATACGTAACTTTCATCTTCCGATTAAGACACATTTGAGTGAAAGACTAATTGCTCGGCTTTAATTTGTTATGTGTTTTGTATTTATCTGCTTAGAAATATAGCAAGTGTAATTTAATTTTAATCAAATTAAGAATTTTAGGAGGTGTTTGATAGAGTAGTTTGAGATGAGATTTTTGTAATTTTTTGAAATATGTGTAAGTGAAAACGTGCGTAATATTGTTTAAAATATAAAAATGTGAGTTTGAGTTAAGAAACCGAACAGGCCCTTATTCACTTAAAAATTATAGTTAAAGAAAAATTATATTCACCTAGAAATTATAGTTGAAGAAAACTTATATATATATATATATATATTTTTCTTTTTTTTAAAATCTAAAAATTTAAGAAAATTTTTGCAATATGATGCCGTCACTTAACGCAATCACGACGTCTAAGCACGACTTTTATTATATATCATATTATATATAATATAATATAATATGATATTAGTCATATTACTCATATAGAAGTGACACGTCAGGACACTGTGTCTCCATGTCCTTATTATATAATAATAATAATGCAAATTACAAAGTGAGCTCATCAATTCTAAGACTCAGAGAGAGAGAGAGAGACATTCTTTTTTACACGCGACTCTGATTACTCTTTTCTTTCATCTTCTTGCTTGTCATTTCAAAAAAATGGCTACGGATGCGAGTGTGTTGAAACATGGAGTGGTGGGGAATGAGAATAATGGGCACGCTGGTTGCTGTAGCACGGGGGGACCTGGGTACGCAACTCCGCTGGAGGCCATGTCTGGTCCTAGAGAAGCTCTCATCTATGTCACTTGCGTTTACACTGGTACCTATATATATATACTATCTTCAACTACTTTTTATTTTAATTTCTTTTTTCTTTTCTTTTCTTTTTCATAGCAATTCGACTTAAATATGCAGAGAATTTGCAGTTATTATTGAATTTTTCTTTTGGGTCTGTTTTAAAAAAAAAAAAGAATCTAAACCATCAAGAGTATTTGTGGCTGATCGAAACATGAACATATTCTTATGTTAATATGGTTTCATGTTTAGTAAAGTTGTAATTTAGGAAGATTTTTGTTTTTTGAATATGTAGTTTTCTGAAGTGAAATTGAAGTCAGTGAAGGATTTATTGAAGGTATATGCAGGAGTCATGATGGGGTTGTCAAGCCTTCTTAATTGGATAAGCTCACTACCAGGGCTGGCCTTAAACATTTTGGGGCCAAGGGGAGAATTAAAATGGGGTCTTCTTTATATTTATTTATGTATTAATTAAATTAATATTTATTTAATATTTTTATCTTATAATATATATTTCATTTAAAATTTATTTTTCTTGTCTTTTTAGATGCAAATTGACTAATTCAAGTTCTTTTTAACATCTCATTTTTAATCGATAATAAACCTAATCCACTTAATTTTTCTTACGACATTGTCGATCTTAGATCTTAGATATGATTTTATTAATTTTGATTTTGAAAAATTTCTTTCTCTAGAAGCAATTGTAACCGGTATTGTTAGTAACATTCTATAAGTAGTGCATGTATTTGGAAATGAATCTAACCTTTTTATATAATTTAGTATGTCAATTGGAGTATATTCTTTTATTTGTAAAGTTTTTTTTTAAACTTTTAACTCTGAAAATAAATCTAAACCTTCAATATTATAATAAACATCATATTTGAGAAAAGATTCAAGATTAAGACAGCATTTTTGCAAACTATTAGTGATTTCAATTTTGTGAAGTTAAATAGAAAACCAAAAATATCTTCATATATTTGAAATTGTTCAAACCTATTATCAATTGAACTAATTGCTTCATCTAATATATATAAGAAACGGTAATATGAGTAAATTTTAGGGATTTGAAATTTTTGATTTGTTATTGTTTTGTGGTTAATTTTTTAGACCGGATTTGTATTTTATCTTTTTGAATTTTGGTTTGTCTAGAGGTTAAGGATGTTATTTTTGGGACAATTTATTTTGTTTAGACCAAAATTTTTTTTGGGGTACCAATGTTTATTAGGATGTACCAATTTTTTGTTCTTTGATCACAAGTTCACAAGGATGTACTGGATTTTTTGAGTTTCACTTGAAATTAATTTTTTTATTTTCTCTCTACTGCCCCTTCTTTTCCAAAATTTTGGGGCCCCACTTGGGGGCCTTAGGCAATGGCCTAATTGGCCTAGTGGAAGGCCGGCCCTGCCCACTGCCCACTGCCCACACACTGTCTGATGGAGATGTATATATTGGATGCATGAGATAGTTATTGCATACCAAAAAAGCCCCACCTTTTAAAAAATAATAGGCTTTCCTTGTCTGGTTAAATGAGTGAAATAAGGACTTGCTTCAATTTGAATGCTTAACACAATCATATTTATTTTTATTATTTTTTTAATTATTATTATTTTTAGTTATTATTATTATTATTATTTTTTTCTTTTATTATTATTATTATTTTTATTTTTATAAGATAATATAGAAAGCAAATGATTCCTATTGAAAATCAGCCCTCAACTAAATTTTAAAATTTAGGATTTTGTTCTTCTGTTCTGCAGACTCTTGGATTTCAATGAAGCAGTTTCTTGCATCTCATTATCTATTTTGTGCAGTGCTATATATGGCCAGATTAGTTTCTTAATATGTTTTTGCCATCTTCATAATATATATTGTTGCTTTTAACCTTGAAGAGTTGAGACATATGTGTTGTGCCCTAGGCTTTATTCCTTTTTGTTCCTCACCTCCGAACTCTACCACTTAATATCCTTTTCTATGTGTAGACTAGTTGATTTGAGCTGTTTTTCTATTTGTAGCCTATTGCTTTTCTGCTGTTACGGATTCATTTTGGATTGTTTGTCTTAGTTGGGCATAATGTAGTAAGTTACTCCTATAATATAATGGTTAATTGTATATACAGGAACAGGAAGAGAGAAGCCTGATTACTTGGCTACAGTGGACATAGATCCAAGCTCTCCTACTTATTCAAAAGTTATCCACAGGCTGCCTGTGCCTTATTTAGGTGATGAACTACATCATTCAGGGTGGAATACATGTAGCTCTTGCCATGGAGATCCCTCAGCAGATCGACGCTTTCTCATCCTACCTTCACTAGTGTATGAGTAAATTTTATTTAGCATCAATGAATCTTTGCATACATAAATACATATGTAGGTTCATGTGTATATACATAAATACATACGCACATGCATTGTTTGGTTAAACACTGACCATTTATTGATGAAAGGGGTAGACAGGTGCTCCAACATAAAGAGGTAGAAAAATAATGTAAGCACAAGCTTTAGAGGCTACTTTATTTGGAACTTGCTATGAAAATGCTGGTAAATTAGCAGTCTAGAAACTGATTCATGCTTGCTAAATTGATTCTATAAATGTAGTCGTGAATGAAAATTTGATTAATGTAGATGTGGTTCTTGTTATTGAAATATTACTTAAATTATGAACTATTACATTTTGAACTCACAATTCAACAGTCTGAAGTCCACTTTATCTGTGGTAGTTGTGTATGCGTTTGAAAAGATAAACACACATAAGATTATGGATAATGACTTTGTAGTTAGGCAAGCATTCTAATTGCATGTCTTGTCTTGACTTGTGCTTAGGTTTGATCTGGTGTTTGTAGCTCACTGATTTCATATTTAAAAAATTTTAAAAAAAGTAAACTCACTATCCGATAAGATGGTAATTCCATTGCTAAATAGGTGTATGCTAGTGACTTCATAGTAATCTCACAATGATTTCTTTATTTAATAACCTATTATTGGTTCTCCAGTGTTCCTTAATTTAGTTTCACCAGCAGTATCAAACTCTTGAACTTCACCGGTATAGGTGGATTAGAAAATTATGGCTCAGGTTTGATACTTCATATTTATTATTATTTATTTTTGCCTGCCGCGGCCGCCCGCAGGGGGGGGGGGGTGTTTGACTTTTGATATGTGATAACTGGTTGCATTTTATGTTTTGGAATATCCCCACAAAAGAAACACACGCGAGATAATCTGTTTCCTATTTAAGTCTTTTGTGTTTACCAAAAAGATCAAATTTATGGTTTAATGTAATGTGATATTTTTAACTTTTGAGAATTATTAACACCCCGCCTCCTAAGAAAGAAAGAAAATTGTCTGGTACTGTACTTTTTTGTGTTTTCTTCTACTTCCAATGGATCGGTGCTGTATGATGGATATATGCCTTTAAAATGCCGAGGAAGCATTTTATAATGACTCCATTTCCGTAAGAGGCCTAATGTAGCCTTTTTGTAATTTCTGTTCTTTTTGTCAGAAGCTATGATTACTAGTATTGATGGTTCATCATTTGAAGAGGTGCATTAACTGTTGGTAATATATTCCTTAATAAGTCAAGCCTTTTCAGATCTGGTCGCATATATGTGATTGACACAAAAACCAATTCCAAGGCTCCATCACTGCATAAAGTTGTTGAGCCTGAAGATATTGTTCAGAAGACTGGTTTGGCTTATCCACACACATCCCATTGCCTTGCTTCTGGAGACTTACTGGTGTCATGCCTTGGTGATAAAGATGGAAATGCTGCAGGGAATGGCTTTCTTCTTCTTGATTCTGAGTTTAATGTCAAAGGAAGGTACTGTTCTGAGACATACAAATAAATCTAAACTTTTACTGTTAGCAAACTTGTTTTAAAAAATCATGTATCTATGTATCCAATTTTGGCGCAATTCGTTATATTGATTAATGGAAACAATATATCAAATTTAAAGACAAGATTGACAATACACAAGTAATATTGGAAACCTATTTAAATATTCACGGAGATGGTGACAGTTTAATAGCATGATTCAATTCCTGGCATTGTAAATTGAGCATGTTTACTGTAGATTTGATTACGATGTAACCTTAAAGCTCCCTTCACATCTACCAGGTGGGAGAAACCAGGGCACAGTCCACTTTTTGGCTTTGATTTCTGGTACCAACCACGACACAAGGCAATGATAAGCTCCTCATGGGGTGCCCCTGCTGCTTTCACTAAAGGTTTCAACCTTCAGCATGTTTCTGATGGTCTTTATGGGAGGCATCTGCATGTGTACAGCTGGCCAGGTGGTGAACTGAAACAAACATTGGATCTTGGCAGTACAGGGCTCTTACCTTTGGAGGTGAGTGCATAGACAATCTACAGTCTGGTTTCCTACATCTAGCGTATGGCCAACATGATTATTTGTTAATTTATATTTTTTTTTCTTTTAATCAGAACATAATAAGTCTGGATCTATTTTTGTCTCAATGTAACCCTTTTGCAGATAAGGTTCCTGCATGATCCTTCGAAAGATACAGGGTTTGTTGGTTGTGCCTTGACAAGTAACATGGTGCGATTTTTTCAGACCCAAGATGGCTCTTGGAGCCATGAGGTATGCACATAAGATATTTATATATGTCTGTATGTTAGTGTGCCATATTGTGTTTGCCTTGTAATTTGCTCTGTATTGTCTTTTTATTTGAGGCATTGATCAATATTTGCAGATTGCAATATCAGTGAAGCCATTGAAGGTGCAAAATTGGATTCTTCCAGAAATGCCTGGGCTTCTAACTGATTTTCTGATCTCTCTTGATGATCGTTTTCTGTACTTTGTGAACTGGCTGCATGGGGATGTGAGGCAGTATAACATTGAGGACCCTAAGAATCCTGTATTGAGAGGCCAAGTATGGGTTGGGGGACTAATTCAAAAGGGAAGCCCAATAGTGGCCGAGGGAGAAGATGGAAAAACATGGCAATTTGATGTTCCAGCGATCCAGGTTTGTGTGAACTCCATTGTAAAAGTTCAAACTCTTTCTGAGCTATAGCTTATTGCTGCCTAATTGATGATTGATTTGGTGCTTTTAGTAACAATTCCCTAAACAAGATAGGCTTGGTTGGGAATGCTGCTTATGTGCAATTTAGATATCAGTTAAAAAAGTTCCTGCACTAGAAGTATTTCACACAGAGATGCATCAGATAATCTGTTTGGTTCTTTCTGCTTCTGATTTACATCATGATTCTATAAAAAAGAGATGTATTATTAATCTACTGAGTTCTTTATTCATTATCTGGTGACCATCAATCATTATCATTTAGTAATAGATGCACACAGACCACCTAAACCTTGATGTGTTAACACTATACACTGTATGTGAGTGGCTAGACAACGTATAAGTGACCTGTTATATATTCATCACTCGAGTGCCTTTATCCCATATAGGTATCTGCCTAGTTCAGCTGGACGCCTAAACCATTCGTTTGATAGGCTGTAGAAAAATAATACTATTTGAGTATCCTCCTATCTCTGATGTTACATGTTAGTATTCCACAACTTTTTTTACCCACACGTATTTCCACAGTACTTAAATAACGTTACTAGAAATCTCTTACCAAACGGGCTAATCACTCATACTAAGTACTTTTGCTCCATGTAGTTCCCTTAATTTAATATGTTGTTCATGTTAGTGTACACCAGTTTAATTATGTTTATGTGGTTTATGTGCATTGGTCTGGCACAAACTATTTAGTCACTCAAACTAAGACAGTACTTTTGCTCCATGTAGTTCCCTTAATTGAATATGTTGTTCGCTTCATATTTTCCTTTCAGGGAAATCAGTTAAGAGGGGGGCCTCAAATGATCCAATTAAGTTTAGATGGGAAGAGACTATATGTCACCAACTCACTCTTCAGTACATGGGATCGTCAATTTTATCCTGATCTTGTGGAGAAAGGATCTCACATGTTACAGATTGATGTTGATACCGAGAAAGGTGGTCTGAAAATAAACCCAAATTTTTTCGTGGATTTTGCTACTGAACCTGATGGTCCTTCCCTGGCCCATGAGATGAGATATCCTGGTGGTGACTGCACTTCAGATATATGGATCTAAGCAACTTGAATCTATATCTAGCAATAAACGCCCATATTTTAACATATAGTAGTGGATATAATGAACTTTCCAAATAAATTTGTTGGTGATGACAGTATGTGAAGGAAACATGGGAATTTATGAATTATAAATAATACTTGTAATTTCTACCAATACATTGTCCAGACCCGAACTTATTAGCTCTCCTCTCGTTAGGTTAGGACTTAGGAGTCTCTCTTTCTTGTCTTGGTTTGCCCAAGAGAGTTCCTTAGGGCTAGGAGTGTCTGTACATGCTTAGGCTGTCGAGATGGACTTGGAATTCATAGAGCAACTTTAGACGCTTCAGATCACGACAGATGAAGAAGTTGCTAATATTAGTATCCAAGACAAAGGTCAATGTGTCGTGACAAACGAAAAGATCTACCATTCCTGGAACTTCAAATTCATGTTCAGTTATTTAGTTTAAGAAGTCTACAGAACCTATTTTCTCAAATTATTTTAATACCAAAAAAATTGATGTTGGTTTTTTAACATGGATATGCCCTACGCTTAATTTCTGGAGGTCAAAGTATTAAAATGTTGGATGCTTTGTTGAAAAACAAAGTGAATGCTGCCATGCACATGGATTCAAGGTTGATTGGAGTGCAACAATAGTAATGGAGTAACTTGTATGTGGGAATCCGTTAAGTCCGCATTTTGGTCCAAGTTATCCTGCATATTTCAAATGATGGAAAAACATAAAGTTATGAGGCAGCAGAAGTCATAGCCACAAATAGGATGGTGAACATCTAGAAAAGAAAAAAAATGAAGAACACATCAGTGAAAGACCCAACCGGAAGCCTAGTATGTAGGTTAAGTTTCTCATTGACTGCCAATGCAATCTGTTTTGTACTTCTACTTGCCACTGAAAGCAAACTAGACCATGGTTGTTCAAGCCATTTGTTCTGCTTATGATGTCACCCTGCTTTATATTAGGCCCAAGTAAGCTATCTCTATTGTTGAAGCAGGACAAGTTAAGAGTACCAGCCATCTGGTTGACTTTGGAACTCAAATTCTTTAACCTGTCCTGACGTCGATTCATCTCTTTCTAGTTCTGTTCATCAGCAGAGGGAAGCTTTAATGAGGAGGTCAGGATATGGTTAGGGCTTTAACGAGGTTGTCAGGATAATGATTAATTAATTAAATTCACTCATTCCTAACAACTTAAATTTTTGGGAAAATAGTAATTCATTTTAATATCAAAACAAATGGTCCTGAATTCAAATTCTATCTCCACTCAACCTCCAATTTTAAAATTTCAAAATCCCACATGTTGGATCTCAAGACTTCGGGCCCGCACATGGGGGATAGTGTTAGGATAATGGTTAAGTGATTATTTTCTATCAGTTTTAGCATTTGGAAGAATTAGTAATTAATCAAAGGACAAGGTGAAAACAGTAAAAGAAAAATTTGAATCTCACATAAAAGAAGATAACTGTTACTTGATCTATTATTTATTACTACTATTTAAGGGGCTGCTCCTATTTGGACTGGATTTTTTTTTTGGTTCCAAAATACCCCTACAGCCTATGTTTAAGTAGGGGCAAAACTTGATAAAAATGCTTCTTTAATTTCCACGTAAAACACTATCTACAAAATAGGAACACACTCCCAGTTAGTTTTCAAACTCAAATTGCTTCTTATTCAGTTTTCCAATTCTCTCAATTCTGTGTTAATCTTCTTTTCACTATCATCATCATTTTTAAGAAACTCTCACTCTCATTCACCTCTTTGCTTCAGATTTCACTACAAATATTATTACAAATTGATTCGAGGTGAGCTCTCTCTCTCTCTCTCTCTCTCCCCATTTCTCACTTCAAATTTTCTCTTTGTTTCATCAAACTCAAATCTAAGGCTCCACTTTATATTAAAAAAATAAAAAAATAAATCTGTTAGTGATTGAATTAGTCTCTATTGATTTGTTCGGTGTTTTTTTTTGTACATGTTGTGAATTTGAATTTGTAGATCTGAGATTGGCGGTGCATATATCCCTTAAATATGTGGTTTTTTTAAGCCTTTTGAGTTATAGTTTAGTCTGTTAGGCTTTGTTTGTTTCCTAGGAAAAATTCTTTTTCATTTAGGCTTTGTATATGGAAATTCTACTGTGAGTCTAAAAGATCCTATTACCTGAAAATTGCAAGGTTGCAATTCTTTGAAGATTGAGAATAGTTGCACAGTGTTCTGGATTTGATTTAAAATTAAAAAATTGGTTTGTTGCGAAAGCTGTTTCATTTGTGGGTTTATGGAATTGTATTATTTGTTATAAATTCAATGATGAATAAAGCATTAGACAATGAAGTTGGATTGCGGGTTTCAATTCCAATTCAAAAGTGGTTGAAGTGTGTGTGTTTTTGTGTGAGTGTCATTATATTATTTGGGTTATTCTTGGTTTAACTTCTTATTTATGTAATTAACCGAAATTTTCATTTTATAGGTTCTCGATATAACCTTTATTGCTGCCTTTCTCAACCGGTGGTTATTGGTTCTTATTCCAGATGCTCTTCATCACAAAATATTTACAGGTGTGATGAGTATTATGGGTTTGTGGGTAGGGGTGGCAAAATCAACCCAAACCCACCCACTTAAAAGAGATCCAAACCCACCCAATTATTAGTTGGGTTAAATGGTTATTAACTTAATTAAACCAAATTAACACTAATATTTATTGGGTTTTAATTGGGTACCCTATTAGACCCAATTATTATCCAAGTACAATTTCAACAAATCACCCAAAATAACCTTAAAAATGACCAAAATACCCCATCAACCTAAAAAATGACCAAAATAACCTTAAAACCTACAAAATAACCAAAATAACCTTAAAACCTACAAAATGACCAAAATACCTCTCGAAACCTAAAAAATGACCAAAATACCCCAAAAACCTAAAAATTACCAAAATACCCTTGAAACATAAAAAAAATGACCAAAATACCCCTGAAACTCAAAAAAAGACCCTTAGGTTTTTTTTTTCATCACACCCTTAGGTTTTTTTTTTTTTTTATTTATTTATTTTTTATAATTAGAAAACGTAATAATCCCTAATTATAATGGATGTAAATTATTAATTTTTTTCAAAAAAATAGAAGAGCCTACAGAATAAACCTACATAATAAAAACTCCCACTAAATAGTAGATAGACACAAAGCTACTATTTAAAAAAAAAAAAATTCCTACAAGTTACTTTCAAAAAAAAAAAAAAAAACTTCCCACACGTTAGTTTTGATTTTGTTCAAAATTCAAAAAAATTTCTTTTGGCAAAATTTACAGGAACAAAACACCTCATGGTTACTTTTGTTAAGCCTGTGTTATATATATATTTTTAAAATTTTATGAAAGCCTGTTTTCTGTTTGAACTCAAATTTCTTTTCTGTTTATGACTCATCCTTATCTCATCACATACAGCTTTAAAATCTCAATAAAATAATTGATTGTTCTTATCCAAATCAATTTTGAACCCACTATCAAACTCAAACAAACTTATCAATTAAAGCAACAGTTACAACAATATACTGTGAGGGTTTGGATAGTGCTTTAAGTTGCGGTGCGTTTTCTGCATTGCGGTTTCTCCTTTTTTTTTTTTTTTTTGGCCGGCTTTCTTGACTTTTTAGAGAAAAAATTACTGTGCATGAACAGTGCATGCACTGTTCACATACTATTCATGTACTATTCATATATTAAAAAATATAAAAAATGGGACCCACGATACTATTCATCCATTTAAAAATTATTTTGCTACAGTGTTTTCAGCAACAATAAGTTGTATCCAAACGGACCCATTAATATAGAAAGAATTACTAACGTCAGTCTCTACTCATTTTCTTAACGTCAGTCTCTACTCATTTTCTTCGGTACTCTTCATAGGGCTGTCCAAACTATTCATTATATACTAGCCTCTGAGCATGCGCATGCTTAGAGGCTCTTCTATTTTTTTGGGTAAATGTTAATAATTTTCATCCATTATAATTTTAGATTACTACATTTTCTAATCACCAAAAAAAAAAAAATCCTAGGGGTGTGATGAAAAAATTATTTCACCTACAAACACATAATACTTGTAGAGACTGGGTTTGAGCACTTCTACTGTTGAGTAAGTAGACTCAAACCCAACTAATCCAATACAATGAATTTGAAGAGAGCGGGTTCAAGAACTAGACCCTAGCAAGCGGACAATGGACAATTGCAGTGTTTTCCACCGTCGAACGCCGGCGAACTGAAACCATCCTTAAGAATCTATCCTCGGCCCAGTCCGAGGAGCTTGTTAGTCGTCCTTCTTCCATGGGGATCCATCCCTCCCCCCTCAATTTGTTTCTCCCCTTTTATATAGTCCTCCTCCAACGATCCCTTCCTTCCACTTGTTGGTCATCCATGCCTCTCCTTTACAACCCGTCTCATCAGCCACTTTACCAAACCTCCTGTGAGTCGTAGTAACCGAGGAGGCACTGCCTAGGGGTCATTTCCTTATTAATGCGGCCAGAATATTGGTCGTGCGCATTTAATGTGGAGGTGACAATTCATCATGGACTGGCTCCTCCACCATGCTCCCTCGGCTGACGTGTTGCACTTGTTCTTTCTCCATGGATGCCCTGAAAGACTTCCTTTACTGGTCCTCTACTTCCTTGTCCTATGATTTCGGTTTGCTAATGACAGGGTCGTCCTCGGCAGGTTTCTCGGGCAACTTGGACTTTCGCACATCGTCCTTGGGCGTTTCCTCCTCCTCGGCGTAGGCCTTGGGCCTGATATGGAATGGGCCGGGGATACCAAATTCTCTGGTCCCACAATACTCATCACACCCTAGGGTTTTTTTTTTTTTTTTGGTGATTAAAAAATGTAGTAATTTGAAATTATAATGGATGAAAATTATTAACATTTACCTAAAAAAATAGAAGAGTCTCTCATGTGCTCAGAGGCTAGTTACTTATAAAAGAATTGCATGAGGTTGATTATACCTTCAAGCAATATATATTACTTAACTATCCGATGCAGTGCCTAGGTAAGCGACTATTTTATCTTATATTTGAATTTAATGAAAAAAAAAAGTAATAATAATTAGGGGCATCCCATGGTGTTGTCCAAAATCTTAGTGGAAAGTGTGGATGCTTAGCTCGTATATTCTCAAGGTTAGTACAACCCTAATTTTGTCATTTTTGGACATAAAACAAGTATAATTTTTTCATGAGTTCAACAAAATTATTTTATTAATCTTGATGACTTCTGGATGATATATCATTAATCATGAAATTGTGTAATGCATGGAAAAGTTAAATCATTATTGATAAATAAAGAGTCAATCAAAAATTTTATAGAAAAGAACATATGTAATTCAATTAGAATATTTTTTTTTGGAGAAAATCAAATCTAATCAAATTAAAATTTGTTTACCTGTTAAGTTACTTTAAGTTATGGTACTAGTAATTTTAAAACCAATTTCAATAACATATACTATAATCCTGACATGTAAAAGTGTGGGTTTTCAATTTATTTGACAAAGTTAATTAGAATAAGTCAATAAAAATCAAAAACTTCCGTATTGTATTATATTAGGAAGTATCCCTACAATGCAAAGAAAATTTAACAAGATATATAGATATAGATATATATATATATATATTTTTTTTTCAAATATAAAATTTAATAATTAAGGTAATTATTAAAATTTATTTATTATGATTAAGGATGTGCATGGGGTCAAGTTGAAGAGTTTTTTCCAACACAACCTGAACTTGTTGAAATGAGAAATTAATTCCCAACCCAATCCAACCAACATGGGTTGGGTTGGGTGGGTTGGGTTAGGTAAATGAGTTGTGCTTACATGTTTCATGCGTTGTCAAAAATTGAGTTTTCATCAAGTATTCAAATATATTTCAATAAATTATTGCGATTCATATAATATGCTTTAATTATATTCAAAAAATTCAAATTCGTCCAAACTTACTCTCAAAATACCAAAATCAAACGAACTAAAAAACATTAAAATAAGGGTAATCAAGTAAACTTATATACACGGTGGGTTGGGTTGGCTCATATGAGTTGAAAAAACTATCAACCCGAGGCAGGGCTCAAAATAAAATTTTAACCCACAAAAATCAACTTGAGGCGTTAGGTTGGTTTGGTTGGGTTAGTTTTGTCAAATTGGTGAGTTTGATGCACACTCTTAATTCTAATTATGTTTATATACAGAATTATGTATTATATTGTTTAAAGAAATTATGTATGGCGAAATTTGAATGTAGTGCATAATATAGGATGTTTTATAGGGCATTATTATTATTATTATTATTATTATTATTATTATATGAAAGGAATCCTTATAAAATTTAAACTCGTCAGAAAAAATACATATTAGAACAATAATGTGGAAAATGTGGGGTTGTCAGTAATTAATATATATATATATATATATATAGGCACACATGCATATATATGATATAATTTCAACTTAAGGTCTCCGCTCCATGATGATTGTTTTTTATCATTAGGTTAAGACATCAATTGATTTTGGTGTGGGTTGAAACCTCATATATCTTATTTGATGACAAGATACTTTACTTTTTTGAGAATGGGGAAGATACTTTACTGGTTAGAAGTTAGAACCCAAAAATAAAGAAGTCTCCTGAGTTGTGAACAACTTTTATGGAAACATTATAAGAAGTTATATCAAAGTCAAACTTTTTATATTTTATATTACATGTATATTTCTTTCATGTCAAGTGGCTAAACTTTCCTTACACTACATTTAAAAAAAAAAAACTTTCCTTACACTAAAAATGGCTATTCTTCATTTAAAATAGTAAATTACAAAATTTCCCTATAGGTTGAGTGGTTTTAAACTAGACCCTAAATTTTAAAATGTATTAGTTACAAATTTGCCTATTTTAAAATTGTTTCAATTCAAACAGTTAATGAATCACTTTTAACAACAAATAACATAATTTCTCCCGAGTTGTGACTAAATTTTATTTAAACACCAAAAAAAGAAAAATCCTTCGATATTAAGAAATCTAGTACACTATATGAGAATATATTGTGAAATTATAAGTAATAAGTTATTCAATTATTGTCACTAAAACATTCACAATAAATTTAATATTAATTGTCAAAATCATATTATATTATATGCTATATAATAAAAATTATATAACAAAATCCAATCCATATATATCATAAAATTTTGCCGTTATTTTTATGTCCTTTTCATGTACTTTGGGATTCAACAAAAGAAATTCATTTTGCACAAAGAATTGCACACCACAAGCACTTTGCTTACATTTAATAAAGATCCATGTTAGTAATATTTTTTTTTCAATGCACTTGGCTTTAGAGATATGTCAAAAGGTATGGTAGTCTTTTCATGTTTGTGAATTAAAACAATTAAGTGTGCATTGGATGAGAAATATATATATTTAGGGTATGTTTGGTAGACTATAATAGACATTGTAATGTAATAGTTATTCTTATAGTTTAGCTATTCAGTAGTTTGGTTATATTTTTATAACAGAGAATAGTCATTCATTATGAATAGATATTCATTAAAATAAGAAATAACTATTCATCTTTAAAAGGCTTGTAATAGTTATTCCTTAGTAGGTGTATTAATTTATAAAATTAGTATTGTAAGGACCAGATTTGAGTCCTTAGCCCAAAAGGTGGATGGACTTAGGCCCAAAAAGCCCAAAACAATCAATTTGAAGAGAGTCGGTTGGAAAAACTTGGCTAGAATGAGTTGGACAACAAATAAGGCGGATTCAAATGACAATAAAAAGAAGATGGACAAGTTCTAACTACAGAAAATTGTTCTCGGCAAGGTTCAAGGAGATCAATTTTTATGTATTACTCTTAAGTTTGATTACAAGTTTGGTTCTTGATTACTACAATATTTCTTTCTTGATTTCTTGATCCCTCTTTCCTGTGGGGTTTTTTACATTATATACCTCCCTCTCAATGATCGTGGCCCTCCATTTGTTGACCATCCAGGTCACTCCTTGAATGCTTGTCCCATCGGACACCTCATCTGGCTCTTTGTGAGTTGGGGTAGCCAAGGCAGCACTGTTCAGAGGTCTTCTTCACATAAATGCGGTCAGAAAGTTAGTTGCAGAGCATTCAATACAGTGGCAGCAACTTTTCCTTAGATATTTCCTCGCTTCCATCTTTCCAATACGTTCATAATGCACGTCCCTATCAGCGGAGCTTCCTGGAAGGTCACTTTGAATGACAGGATATACATTCCTGGAAGGTCACTGTTTAAGGGTCTTTTCCACATAAATTCAGCAAAAAAGTTAGCTGCAAAGCATTCAATACAGTGGCAGCAACTTTTCCTTAGATATTTTCTAACTCCCATCCTTCCAGTACATTCATAAGTCCCTATCAACAGAGTTTCCTGGAATGTCACTTTGAACGACATGATATACATTTGATCTGTGCCTCGTTTATCTAAGGAGATACTTCTCCTCGGACCAAACTCCTCAACCTCTCCATTCGCGCAACATACTCATGGGACTCTAAGCTTAACACCCTCACTACTGTTTACTCGTCCTCGGACCAACCAACGGCCTCGGCCAAGTCCCAATATATAAACTTAGGCCCTTATCCCTACAAGTATATTTTTAAATAAACAAACTTTTCATATGCGCATAACAATTATGAAAATAAAAAATCATAAAAAATAATTAATATCTCTTTCAAATTAAAAAAAAAAAATATTTTTTAGAAAATATAATTATATGAGTAAGATATTTCCTAAAATATTTTTTTAAGTTTTATTCTAATGTTATAAAGACAATTTGATTTAAGGGTTATATATATATATATATATATATATATGTATATATATATATTTTTTGATAGGCAAGGGTTATATTCTTATATTGTCACCAAACATATGAATGGTAATTGGTATTACATTACAACATCTTGTACTCCTTGTAATACTTATTTCTATTCCTATATAATCACCATTGCAGTCTACCAAACATGTCCTTAGAAATGAGAAATCTAAAAAGTGTGTAAATCTGAACTCAAGAGTCTGTGAATATGTCCAAGACAAAAGCTACAACCAAAAGCCCCATATCTGTATGGAACAAACATTCTTCTTCTTCTTCTTTTTTTTTGACTGGAAAGAAACAAACATTCGAGAAAGAAAAACAAAGAGACAGGTATCGCCAACCCAGTAACACTTTAATTTTCATTTTAGTCGGTGATATTTATTTATTAGTCCATATTGTTTGGACTCGTTCTTAATGTCTCCCTTCTATCCATTCTTGTTGATGGCCACATACAATATCTATAGTTAGTGCAACTAAAATATGCCACGTTATTTAAAATACATTTAAAAAGTATTAACATTTAACAAAAAAGAAAAAAAAAATTTAACAGGAAAATGTTTTTTTAAATATATTTTCTCTCACAAACTCTCTTTCATTTCTCCTTCTATTATCAATTCAACATTTGTCTCTCTCTCTCTTTTTCTAATAAGCACACATAAATAATAGGTGCCACTGTAAATTTAATTAATTACTATAAATTTATAATGTAATGAGAAATGATATATCCACAATATTTTTATAACAAATTTTATGTGGTAAATTGTTATAGGTTGTTCTTGGTGTGGTAGAAAAGTAATTTTAGTAGTAGGTTCAAATTAGAACTAATAATAACTAATTACCTATGATTTGTTTTGAACATGTTGTGGAT
Source organism: Quercus ilex subsp. ballota (assembly GCA_032727855.1). Lineage (NCBI taxonomy): Eukaryota > Viridiplantae > Streptophyta > Magnoliopsida > Fagales > Fagaceae > Quercus > Quercus ilex. The sequence goes on along the minus strand of CM064914.1, from coordinate 11,456,793 downwards.
GTAGTACCTCTTGAATGTAATAGAAGCGAATATGTATTTATTGCACTTTGAAATATTCTATAATTACCGTTGTTGTTGTTGTTGTTGTTGTTGTTGTTGACATTAATAACCAAAAAGACAATATTAAAAATATACTCAAATGTTAGGAATTAAAATTAAAATTTTTAATTTTAACTTTTTAAGGGACAAAATCGAAATTCTTGAAATTTAGATGGTGGAGATTTTTTATTATGGAAAAATTGTGAATTCAAAATCTATGGTGCAATCAATAACCAATCATAAGCAAAACAACTCACAGCTCCATATAGTTCCAAAAGAAAACGTGAATCACGAATCTAATCACATAAAGATTCCAAGTTTTTTTTTTTTTTTTTCTTATGCCAGCGTATCCATGTCAGTCAATTCTTTGATCAGGCAAAGCATCTCAGTCGATACTAAAAAAGCCTTCCCTCACGTGACTGATTACAACCGGAAGATACCGGTCTTTTTGTCGCATAACATAAGATGCGGAATCGGATCAATTGCAAACTGGCAAACCGCTCGCGTTATTTCTCAAATGGAGACAAAAGTTAGAGGAGAGACAACGCACTATTTTAAAGTATTTTTTTTAAAAGAACAAACACACACAAGGAAGAGGAAAAATGCTTATAATACAAAAACACATTACAACTCTACTCAAAATAATACTTACTGTGGGGCTGGATAGTTCAAAGATATTCATCCGCATATGTATCGGAGGACGAGAACATGTTCAATGACATACACGTGGTGTCATAGAGGCCCACAACTGTAGGTGAAAAAGACAGTGTTGATTGTAACAGTTCAGGAAACTACGCCGAGGACGAACCCTTCCTTGATTAACCAAGGCCAAGGTACGAGGGAGTGTTTTGCCGACAAAGGCAACCTTCCATACCATTCCATATGAGAAGATAAGTACTACAGGTGAACAGGACAGAACGTGATCATGTAGTATCTTCAGGGAAAGCTGCTACCTCTACATTAAATGCACTGCAGCTAACTCTCTGACCGCATTAATATGGAGGTGATACCTGAACAGTGTGTTTCAACCTTATAGCTACTGCATTGTAACTTAGAGGATGGGCTGATGAGACAAGTATCAACACCAACCTTCTGGCATGCATGTGTAAGGTGGGAAAGAAAAGGAAGGAGAGTATAAAAGAAAATGGGGGCAACAAGAATGAGGGACCGGGAGTTTGAAGGATAAAACATTGTAGCATTCAGGAACCAAACTTGTAAACTGATTTGAAAATAATATACAAGAACAGATCACCTCGGATCTTGCCGATGACAATTTTTCTTCAATACAACCCTATTTCTTTTCATCTTCTTATCATCTGAATCTATTCTAACATCTGTTTGATAAACTAAACCCCAGTTTTTCAACACATTCTCTACAAATTCATTGTTTTGGGCTTTTTGGGCCTAAGTTCACCCACGTAGTGGGATGGGATCTCAAAGCTGGTCCTTACACTTAAAATAATTGTCGAATCATGTAAAAGTCACAATTTTTATTAGTGAGAGGATTCAGAAAGTTAGTTATTACTTCTATCACCAAAAAAAAAAAAAAAAAGGTTAGTTGTTACTTTTTTTTTACTTCCAAAAATACCCTTAATTTAATTAACTATTTATTTTTTTTAAAGATAAAACCGATAGAATTTTATTGATTGTTAGTATAAGTCACTTATACAAAAAGAGAACAAGGACCATACAAACTAAAACCTTCTTCCCTAAAATATGACAAAAGCAAAAAAGGAAACTCCCTTGTTTCCTAATAATACAAACAAAGGTTGGTATGGTCAGGCCGAACCTGTGTGTCAGACCACATCTTGAGTAGCAGACAGCCTTTAGTAATTCTCTAATATCGCTAGCACTCCCTCCAAGATTACCTTGGGGTATGTCTGAATTTTCTCAAAGCATAGCTTGTTTCTTGCATTCCAAATTGCCCACGACAGGGTCGCCCATTTCTCCATCTCTTCTTTTGTCAGTTTCCTCCCCAACATCCGAAACAGATGGAAAAAATCCTGAACCTCATTGCTGCACTTTTGCACTCTTCCCCTCACCATTGCTCATACATTTCTAGTAAATGGACATTCCCACAACAAGTGGGCGCATGTTTCTGGTTGATGACAACACAACTCACATCTCTCATCCACCTGTACCGTCCTTCATCGAAGATTTTCCCGTGTAGGTAGTATATTTGAGCACGCCCTCCACACGAAAGATTTCACCTTGTTGGTACATTCATTGCCTAAATCATCTTCCATTTTTATCTTCTTGTGCTCGTGAGTGCTCGATATCCATTTGCTGGCGAAGTCCCATAGCCACCTTGTACGCTGTTTTCACCATGAATTCATGCTTGCTGTTTTCCTTCCAAACGAGGTTGTCCCTAGACCGGTTACGACAAAGAGGGATTGCCAGGATATCCAGTCTAGTCCTTAGTGCAAAATTGCCCTCAATCTTCCTCCTATCCCACTACTAGGTATCCCTGTTAATAAGGTCAGCCACCCTTAACGTGTGGTCCACATCCCCTCTGAAGACGAGTCTGTGTGGCAGCCAGTTTGAAGATGAAACCAGAATCCGGCTTCCATCACTCACTCTCCACCTTGATCCCCTTACAACAACTTCTCTAGTAGCAATTAGACTCCTCCAAAACTTCTCTAGTAGCAATTAGACTCCTCCAAACAAAGGTTGGTTTATGACCCAATTCAGTCTCTAAGAATGAGTAGTTTGGAAAATACTTGCCTTATAAACACGATAAAATAGGGAGTGCGTGTGGTGTAGCAAATGCCATGCTTGCTTAGCTAGCATAGCTAAGTTAAAAGCATGTATATCTCGGAACCTCATACCTCCCTTTTCTTTTTGTGTACACAACTTCTTCCAATTTATCCAGTGTATTTTCCTTTCATCATTTGTTTGTCCCCAATAATACTTTGCCAAGATTGAGTTTATTGAGTCCCCCACTGCCTTTGGAATCTTGAAAATACTCATTGAGTAGGTAGGAATGGCTTGGGTAATTGTCTTGATCAAAACCTCCCCCCTAGATTTTAAGATGAATTTTTCCTTCTACCCCATAACCCTCTTGGTTATTGATGGAAACAGACATGTACACAGCGGAAAAATTAAATTGACGGATCTACTTCATTCACAATTGTCAACATGTGCCACATAAGTTTCAGAATTAGAGAGTAAGATTGTATACTTTGAAGCAGTGAAATTCAAAACCAAAAATTCAGAAGTTTTTTAGAAGGCTTTCAATCTTCACTCCAATTCCACTAACTCCCAAGATGTGTGGTATTTCAATCAGATATATGAGTTTGTTCTATAGAGAATTGAAGAGTGTCCAACACTCTTATACATACCAATTCATTGTCTATCAAAATCTGTATGTTTCTTTCTATATATCTGATTATCTAATTGGGCTAGCCTTTTGGGCCTTCTCAATTGGGCTTTAGTATGTGGTTTGGAGTGGGACCAAAAGGGAATAAATAAGACTCTAGCTCCAATGGGCCTTGGGCTTTTCTGTCAACTCTTGACAAGTCCAAAATTACTATTAACTATACTTAATACCACTATATAAATATAGTTGCACTCTACGCCTTATTAATAAATTATATCTTAAGACTTTATTGTATATGCAACCCCTTCATAAAATATTCGTAGTAACACAAAGTCATTAATAAAGACTGTCACTTTGTGAATTACTACATCTTAATCCTTGAGTACTCGGTTTAATCCTTTAATGTTATTCATCATATATTTATGAAATCCAATTTCATAAATATATACTTTAGTCTTACAAAAGTGGTTAGGCCTAACTCTCTGAATAACAAAACCATTAAACTTATCTCAAGGGAATATTTTGTATCTCCGTTAAGAGACTATGAATTCCATCTTGAGAATATATGTTCCATCAACACTAAATGTAGCTGCCCAACATACTGAGATTTTGACCGATACTTTAGATCTCACTCCTGATATATCAAAGCAACCTACACTTCATGATCAGGTCCATTATTCTCTCAGGATTAAGAGTTCATACAAATATTAGTCGTGAGATTTATTATTCAATTGACAGTCGTTAGGTGAATAATAAATTTCACAGCGGTCCAGTTCAATATGTTTTAACTCTTAAAACATATCAACATATCAATTAGAAGTCACCACTTCCATGATCAAGACAAATCATCTTAGTTAATATGTTATAGTCTTCACAGATGAAATGCCCAATTTCATCACCGACTACGAACCAAATTCTGAGTTTACAAATAACTTGTGATATATATTTTCTATGACTAAATCACATAAATCACATACTATGCATCTCATGGACTATATGATAATGTCCGAATATTCATGTTACCATTATTTTAGATGATAATAAAACAAATTTATTAATTGCAATATTAAGTCATACATAATATAGTACATAGCATTATACAATAGGATTCTAGGGCATAAATCCCAACAGTTATTCATTCTTGCAGCTCTTTAAAAGTAGCTACTTTTGATTGACCCCACGCTATTGGTAGCCCAAGATACTTCTCATAGTCATTCATAATCCTTGCACCTAACATATTCTTTATAGCATTTTTCACCTTTGGTTTAGTATTTCTACTAAAACATAGAGATGCCTTCTGTCTATTAATTGCTTAACTTGAGGCAGCCTCATATCTACCCAATATGTCTAGGAGTTGATGACACTCCTCCACTGATGCTTCACAGGATAACAAGCAGTCATTTGCAAAGAGGAGATGAGATACACGAACCCCACTTGTACAAGATAACACTCCATGTAATTGCCTGGTTTTTGATGCCTTCTTCATCATTCCTGATAACCCTTCCGCACACAATAGGAATAGGTATGGTAAGAGCAGATCATCTTGCTTTATACCTCTTAATGGTTGGACAAAACCTTTCGGCTCCCCATTAATCAAAATTGAGTATGTGGCTGTTCTCACTGTTTCCATGGCCAGTTCGACCCACCTTTCATCAAATCCCAACCTAATCATCATTTGACAAAGAAAGTTCCATTCCACCCGGTCATAAGCTTTACTAATGTCTAGTTTTACCGCCATCTGCCCCCTTTTTTCCAGTTCTTTTATTTCGCATCCTATGTAAAATCTCAAAAGCTACGGATGTATTTGATAGTGAACAGAATCAGTAGGCTGGACAATTCGGTTTCGATGGGCTGGAAGTGGTAGCGAAGGCCTGAAAAAGAAACAATATTAAAGGAGACCGGGGTGGACCGGCCTAAAACCCTCCAATGGCTAAGTTAGTATCTTCCCCACAAATGGAATTCTAACTGTATTGGAGTAATGTCAGAATGTTCTCATACCTTTGCTTGATTCAGACCGGCCCTTATATAGGGAACTTTGGGGCAGTTATTGGATCAATAACTTCCCCAGGATTCGTGGAATCCGAATATAACTTCCTCAACGGCTACAGAAGTTACAACCGCTGGTGGAAGTTACATACTTGGGAGGAATTTGTGGCAATGAGCACGGGTTGTGTAATCGTTTTTAGGATCTTACGATTCAAGCCTTCTGTACGAATGAGTACACGTGAGGATTTCCCAAGTGTTCTGTGGTCGTCCATGTGCTTTGCTCATGGACGACCCTTTTCATGGTCGTGGGATCGTCCATGTGCCTTGCACATGGATGACTCCCTTCATCATGGTCTAACTGAACTCAGCAATTTCCCTGGACGACCACCACGGGCGAAGCAGAGATGGTCAATAAGTTGGACGACCACTATGGACGAAACAGAGATGGTCATTTTGGCTATCCCATCAGTTGCCCCCTTGTCCAAGGGTCGTCCAAGGTTATTGTGGGGATTTAATTCCTTTTATGTAGCCACGTGTCATGATTTAATTCGTTGAGCTGTTACGTCGATTACATTTTCCCAAGTGATTGCCATGTGTCACCTTCTGATTGGATGGTGTCACTTCGTTGACCCTACTTCTGGGCCCTATAAATAGGCACATTCTCTTTCTTGCCCTTTACCTTTCTCATAAACTCCCTTCTGCCATCTCGTCCAAGATTCTCGTCTAGCCTTCGTCCTAGTTCTGTCAGGTATTTCCTCTTCCTTTTTAGGTTTTCATCTTGATCTTTATTTTAGCTATGTCTTCGTCTAGTAGTACAGAGAGAGAAATAGACGAGTATCAGGACGTCTCGTCTGGGAGTAGTTATGAGAGTGGTGAGGGTAGCACAAGTTATAGTAGTAGTTCTTCGGATGAGCGTTATTCATCCGGGGTTCCTGGCATTTCCATAGAAGAGTTTCAGGAAATGCAATGTAGGACGGCCTCTGGAGCTGGGACTAGTTCGTCCAGAGCGCCACCTAGCCCTTCTCAAGACGAGGAGGAGGAAGAGGAAAACGTAATATACAGCTGTGCCCCTGAAGTAGTGTCCACCCTAGACGCCCCTAAGTTAAAAACTTTAGTAGATAGATACCAAATCCCTAGGGAGTTCGAACCTCGTCTACCCAAGGAAGGAGAGTGGTGTTGTTCTCCTTCTTCTGGTTTAGGAGTATACATATCTTACCTCTTAGCTGGTCTTAGGTTTCCCTTAAATTCTTTTTGTAGAGGTCTTCTTCATAGGTTGGGCATTGGTCCTAACCAGCTTAACCCCAATGGTTGGAGAACGATAGTTGCCATGCAAGTGCTATGGCGTAAGGCACTGGAAGGGGAATGTCCTATAACAGTGGACGAGTTCCTCTACTATTATAAGCCCTCGGAAATAAAAAAGTCTGCTGGTTTTTACCAGTTCTCGTCTAGAGGCTCTCACTATAGCTTAACAAAAGGCTGCAGCTCGTCTGACAGGCTCTGGGAAAAAGAGTTTTTTATTATTTCTGGAAATTGGGTTGGGGACCCAATAGATGTGGGTAATGCCCCCTTCCTTCCTTTTACCAGCCCCATAGGTCGCCTTCGTGCTGAGAGTATGTTTTCTTTTCATGTTATTTCCTTTATTCCTTACACATTTTTGAACTTTCAATCGTCTAACCACCTTTTCTTTCTATTGGTGCAGCTGTTTTTCATCCACGTTTGGACAGATTTTACTTGGATCGAATTGACCAAGTATGTGCCTTCCCTAGAAGGACTTTCCATGATCTAGTGACTTTTAGCAGTTTAGCTACATGGGGGCTTGGTCCAGAACCTACTGCTGAGAACCTAGGCCACGAAGAAACTACTCGTAGAAGTAAGTATCGTCCATCTCTACTTCATTTCCTTTCCTTTTCCCTTTTTTTTTTTTTTTACTGATTTCCTTTGTCGTAGGAATAATTACAATGAGGGAAAATAAGGAAAAAACAGTAACTAGTGGGGACGAGGATGCTTCTGTACCATCAGTCGTCCAGAAGGCTTCCATCCAGACTGGGAAGAGAAAATCTAAAAAGATTTCTAGTGCTGTGGATCTGGACGACCTTCCAAGTCGTCGAGGCTCCAAAAACAAAAATCTAACCAGACTTCATCTCTTCCCAAGGTCCCCAAGTTTACACCTCTGTCGGTAAATCTGGACGACCCTCCTGCCAACGTGGAGCCCGTCCAAATAATTCATCCTGTTCAAACTGATCCTACTCCCCCTCCAGCTAAGACTCCTTGTAAGCCTCATCCGTCAGAGCCATCTAATCGTCCTTCCAACTTGGTGCTAGATGAGGGTTATGCATAGAGGACGTTCAAAGGAATCGTCACTGACAATGAAGTTAACGAATGTTATAATATGTCAGTGAAAGAATTTGAACGTTCTGGCATTCATGACCTCTTTAAGGTAGGGCCTTCATTCATCCTTGTGTGTTTTCAATAAGTTTTTCAAAAATAGAATCTCTAACTTTCCTTCGTCCATGCATAGGCTATGTCAATGTTTTATACAGCGACGTGCTAGGCCAAGGAACTTGCTGAGGAGGCAAAGACGGCGAAAGAGAAGGCTAAAGAGCTGAACAATGAAGCTCTATTGAAAAAGGGGGAAGTGATCAGATTGACTGAGGATCTCAATCGCTTGCAAGGAATAGAGACGAAGTTAAAGGACGAGGTTGAGGAACTTAAAGCAGATGTTGTTGAAAAGGATACTCGCATTGCTTATTTGGAGGGACAAGTCTCAGAATTTCCTTCATCCTTGGAGAAAGCACGTGAGGAAGCCATATCAGCCTTTAAGAAGTCTGACGAATACAAGAATCGTCTAGACAGCCATTATGCTGCTGGGTATGAGGACTTCCGTGCTGATGCCAAGGATGCATTCCCTGACTTGAACTTTGATACATTTAAGATCCCTCTCGCTACAGAGAGTTCCTTGCTTGTGACGAGCTCTGAGGACGTCAATGTGGAGGACGATGCTAATAACGAGGTGACCCGGGACGATCCGAAGACCAATCCATCAAAGTGATTTTAGCTTTAGAAAGTTTTTATATTTTTACTTTTGTTTGGAAGTGCCCGTTGTTTTGGGCCTTTTTGGCTATTTGCTTTAAAATTCATTTAAGTACAGTTCTCTTGTCCAAATGTATGGACGAGTTTTAAGACTTATTACTCATTAAGGGTTTTTGGACGGTGGTCGTCTACCTTTAGAATTTTATGAAGGAATGAACGAATAATTTTTATTTTCGTTGTTTTTATTATGTTTAAAGATTTATGGACATACTTTATCAGTATCGTCCACGCCATAAGGAATTCATTTTATCTCGTCTTAAGCTTGTGGTCGAAGTTCTTCTTCTATCACAAAGCTGGAGTAAAAATGAACCCTAAACATGTTCATGTACAATTCGTCCATGAACATGGTCTTTTGGCTAGTTCTATCATTTATTCAAACTGGCGATTATTTATTCGTCCTTAACGAAAGTAATTTCAGCAAATGCTCATCCATGTGCTGGATTGCTTGGCTGTTTAGATTCGTCCAGGGGCTTGTGGTGTTCCTTCAAGCATATTATTCGTCCATGGTTTAGACGATTATACCACAGGTTTTATCTCGTCTTGAGCTTGGACGGATATACCTTAGGTTTTATCTCGTCTTGATCTTTAGACAGAGATATCGTAGGTTTTATATCGTCTTGAGCTTAGACGGACATAACTTCGGTTTTATTTTTCCTACTTTATCCTTACTTGAAGGAAAGCTAATAGACGATACCTCCTTGCATCCAAGGATTTTATTCGTCCTTGGCCTTTCGCCTTCCATGGATCATCTTGAATCATAGAAAATTGAGGATTCCCATACAATCATACATATACTTAGAAATACATCATATATAATTTGAAATCCATACTATGTAATCATTCATCCACAATCATGGCACATGCTTGAGAGCTAGTGACTTTAGGAAACTAAAAATACTTATACAACATAACGTCGTCCATAAGTAACACAAAATACTTATACACTTAAAACACAATAGTAGTAATAAGCAAACACAAGAAAATAACACTTGAAGCAATAAATTACTTCAATCGTTCATGGAGTTCATCCTGAGGTAATATTTGTCCATGGATGACCCTTTATTGATAGTACCTTCTTAGGTGTTCAACATTCCAAGGGTGTTCCAGCTTCCTTCCATCTAGGGCTTCCAAGTAGTAGGATCCTTGCCTCTTGCAGTTGATAACCTTATAAGGTCCTTCCCAATTTGGTCTCAGCTTCCCATGGGCCGGGTTTTTGGTGGCCAAAGAAACTCTTTTTAGGACGAGATCTCCAATGTTGAAGCGCCTAGGTTTCACCATGGCATCATGTTGCTTTGCCATGAGATTTTTGTAACTTGTTGTTCTCCTCTCCGCGTCCATCCTTACCTCGTCTATGAGATCGAGGTTAAGACGAATCTGTTCCTTGTTTTCTTCATCTTGATACCTCATCACCCTATGGCTGGCCATGTGCACTTCTGCAGGTATGACTGCTTCACTTCCATAAGCTAGTTTGAAAGGAGTTTCCCCGGTGGGGGTCTTCGCTGTTGTTCTGCAAGCCCATAAAACACCTGGTAATTCATCTGGCCATACTCCTTTTGCCCCTTCAAGCCGAGTCTTGATGATCTTCAACAAGGAACGGTTTGCCACTTCTGCTTGTCCATTGGCTTGTAGGTGGAAGGGTGAGGAGTAATGGTTCTTTATTCCAAGTTGTTCACAAAATTCCCTAAAATTTGTGTTGTCGAACTGTCGTCCATTGTCAGACACTAGAACCCTGGGTACTCCAAATCTACATATGATGCTTTTCCAAACGAAATTTTTGACATTTTGTTGTGATTTTCACTAAGGGTTCAGCTTCCACCCACTTAGTGAAATAATCTATCCCCACCACCAAAAACTTCATCTATCTAGTTCCAGTTGGAAAGGGGCCTAAAATATCCAAACCCCACTGTGCAAAAGGCCAAGGGTCCATCATTGGGGTAAGGTATTCTAACGACTGTCTAGGAATATTATTGAAACGTTGGCATTGATCACATACCTTAACATATGCCTTAGCATCAGCTTGGATGGTTGGCCAATAGTACCTTGCACGGATGACCTTGTGGACGAGTGATCTGGCTCTTGAATGGTTACCACACGCTTCTTCATGAACTTCTCTCAGCATGTAATTCGCCTCGTCTGGGGCCAAGCACCTCAGGTATGGTTGTGAAAAACCTCTTTTGTACAGCACTTTGTCCACAATTACATATCTGGCTGATTTAACTCTAAGCTTTTTGGCTTCGTCCTTCCCTTCTGGAAGCCTTCCATCCTTCAGTTATGATACTATCGGGGTCATCCAATTCTCCTCACCTTCTATCTGCAACATTTCTGGGAGGTTTATACTTGGCATGTACTGTATTTCATCAAACTTGTCAATCGCTTCATTAGCAGAGGCTTTCTTCGCTAGAGTATCTGCTTCTATGTTCTCTTCCCTCGGGATTTGAACGAAATTAGCTTCTTTGAATTTCTTCACAAGGCGTACCACTTTCTTCAAATATCTTCCCATTCTATCTTCCTTGGCTTCACATGTCCCATTTATTTGGCCTATGACCAACTGTGAGTCTCCTAGGATGAGTATTGAGCCCGCTTCTACAAATTTAGCCAACTCCAACCCTTTAAGAAGGGCTTCATACTCCACTTCATTGTTAATTGTTTAGTACTGCAAGCGAACCTTGTATTTTAATTTATCCTCTTTTGGTGACTGCAAAACAACTCCTATACCTCCTGCATGCAATGTAGATGATCCATCTACATGGACGACGCACTTGTTATTGTCTTCTTTTCCACCTAAGTCCTCATAACTTGGAGTGAATTCTGCAATGAAATCTGACAGGGCTTGAGCCTTTATTGCAGTTCTCGATTAGTACCGGACGTCAAATTCACTAAGCTCGTCTGCTCATTGAATTAGTTGTCCTGCAGCTTCTAGTTTGTTCATTGCCTTCCTAAGTGGATGATCTGTCATGACATTGATGACATGAACTTGGAAGTAATGTCTTAACTTCCTGGAAGCTATTATTAACGCAAAAGCTAACTTCTCTATCAGTGGGTACCTTCCTTCTGCTCCTCTCAATGCTTGGCTAATGTAGTACACAGGCTTTTGTACCTTTTCTTCCTCCCTGATCAATGCTGAACTCACGGCATGCGGGGACACTGCTAAGTAAAGATATAGTTCCTCTCCCATCACAGACGGACTTAATAATGGAGCCATGATAAGATAGTGCTTTAGGTCTTGGAAGGCCTTCTGACACTCGTCTGTCCATTCAAATGCCTTCCTGAGAATTTAGAAAAAGGGCAAACACTTGTCAGTGGCTTTTGAAACAAACATGTTCAGAGCTGCAACTCGTCCAGTTAGGGATTGGACTTCCTTAATGTTCTTCGGTGGTTCCATGTTCAATATAGCTTGGATCTTGTTTGGATTTGCCTCAATTCCTCTCTCTGAAACCATGAATCCTAAAAACTTTCCTGACGATACTCCGAATGCACATTTACTTGGGTTCAGTTTCATCTTGTATCGCCTAAGTGTTTTAAAGGTTTCCTGAAGATCGTCCAAATGGCTTCCCTTGTCTAAGCTCTTCACAAGCATGTCATCCACGTACACCTTCATATTCTGTCCTATCTGTGGACGAAACATGTGATTCACCAACCTTTGATAAGTTGCCTCTGCGTTCTTTAGACCGAAGGGCATCACCTTGTAACAAAATAAACCTTGACTGGTAATAAAAGAGGTCTTCTCTTAGTTAGTCTCGTCCATCTTTATCTGATTATATCCTGAGAAGGCATCCATGAAGCTCAACAACTGATGGCCAGCTGTGGAATCCACCAATTGGTCAATGCGTGGCAAAAGATAACTATCCTTAGGGCAGGCCTTGTTCAAGTCAGTGAAGTCAACGCACATTCTCCACTTGCCATTTGCCTTCTTTACCATTACTACATTTGCTAACCAATCCGGGTAATAGACTTCCCGGATGAAATGTGTTGTAATCAGTTTTTGAACTTCTTCCTTGATAGCCTTGTCCCTTTCAAGAGCAAAGACTCTCTTCTTTTGTCGAACAGGCTTAGAAGAGGGGAACACATTCAATCGATGAGTAATTACCCTTGGATCAATACCAAGCATGTCGTCATGACTCCATGCAAAAACATCAATATTCTTCCTTAGAAACTGGACAAGGTCTTCTTTCACTTTCTCCTTCATACCTGTTCCAATCCTAGTGAACTTCTTAGGATCATTTTCTTGTAATAAAACATCTTCCAATACTTCAATCGATTCTGCAACAATTCTTCTTTCTTCTATACTTATAGTCTACATCTGCTCGTCCACAGCCAACATGGCTAGATAACACTCTCTGGCTGCCAACTGATCTCCTTGTGCTTGTCCAATTCCGCACTCCGTAGGAAATTTGACTGATAGATGGTAGGTAGATGTTACTACCTTCCAACTGTTTAAAGTTGGTCTTCTAATGATGGCATTGTATGAGGATGAACAATCCACCACAAGGAAATTCACTTCCTTAGTTATCTGCTGCGGGTATGACCCTACCACTACAGGCAAGGTAATGGTGCCTACGGGCTGCACTTTCATTCCTCCGAATCCTATTAGTGGTGAACATGCTGGACGAAGTTGATCTCATCCAAGCCTCATCTACTGGAAGGCGGGATAGTACAATATATCCACTGAGCTTCCGTTATCCACCAACACCCTCCTGGTTGTATAATCTGCGATGAGTAGAGTAATGACTATTGCATCATCATGTGGGTGATGGATCCTCTCAGCTTCTTCGTCTGTGAAAGAGATGGTTGGCTCGTCTGTCTCCTTCGTCCTTGGGGATTGTCCAGAGAGTTGGACGTTTTGCACCACTTTAAGATACGTCTTCCTCGATCTGGAAGATTGTCCTTCAGAAGTCCCTCCTATGATAACCCTTATCTCTCCAAGTGGAGGTCGTGATGATTCTTCTACCTTCCCCTTTAAATTCTTGTCTTTATGATCCCTTCCAACAAAGTGCCTCAATTTCCCTTGTCTAATCAGGTTCTCAATCTGCTGCTTCAAGTCAAAACACTCGTCCGTATCATGCCCATGGTCTCTATGGAAGCGATAATATTTATTCTTATTGCGCTTGTTAGGATCTCCTTTCATCTTCTCTGGCCACTTTAAGGAAGGATCATCCTTGATTTGCATGAGCACCTGATCGAGTGGGGCATTTAGGGGTGTATAATTCTGATTCCTCGCTGAAGGACCTGCCTTCCTGTTATCTTGGTCTTTCTTATCTTCTATTCGCCCCTTCTTTGGAAGAGGCCCTTGTTCAGAGTGACTCGTGGGGTTTGCCTCCATCCTTTCAGCTCTCTTCCTCTTCTTAGCTATGATTGTGTCTTCTGCATTCATAAAGTTTTGGGCTGAATGGACGAGTTCAGCCATGAACTGAGGCTCTTTCTCATATAGCTTGTGAATGAATAAGTCCAAGTTAACCCCATTGTGGAAGGCTGCTAGCATTAGCTTATCATCTACTTCGTCCACTGTTAGTGCCTCTCTGTTGAAACGAGTGATGAAGGAACGCAGGCTTTCATTCTCTCCTTGCTCTATGGTTAACAAGCTGGACGAGGAATGCTTATGTCTCTATCCCCCAATGAAATTATTAACAAATAATTTGCTTAACTTCTTGAAAGAACTTACTGAATTCGGGGGTATTTTGCTGAACTACACTCGCGTTGGTCCTTTAAGGGTAGTAGGGAAGGCTCTGCACATAATCTTGTCTGGAACCCCTTGGAGATGCATTGTAGTCTTGAAAGTAGCGATATGATTGAAAGGATTACGCACTCCATCATACGAATCCAAGGAAGGCATTTTGAACTTAGGTGGTAAGGGATGTCCATTGATGGAAGCCGTGAAAGAAGAGTCTGTTCGATGAACCAAATCTTCTACGAGATTCGCCCTTCTCATGTTCTCACTCATCTCGTCCATAACCTTCCTCATCTGATCCATCTCCTTCTCCAAGTGTGGCACCCTTCGCGAAGTGGTGCCTCTTGATTGGCTTTCGGGCTCAACGTTTCCCCCTCTATCTTCTTGACTCTGGGCTTGTCCTTTAGCATATCCTTCACGACGTTGCCTGAGATTAATCTCCCTAGTCAACTCTTGTTTCTGACAGGTTAACTCTGCCATGGCGGCTGCCATGGACTGTATATGTTGGATGGAAGGTGATTGTGTGACAGGCGCTGATTGGCGATCTCGGTTGGGATGGCTAGAAGCATCCCTACTCTCTTGGTGGCTTGGGCTAGTGGCCCTTGATCTAGTCCGAACCGTACAACCTTTTGTTGGAGAAAGATAAACTGCCAAACTTGAAGTTTTCTCCTTCCCCACAGATGGTGCCAACTGATAGTGAATAGAATCAGTAGGCTGGACAACTCGGCTTCGAAGGGTTGGAAGTGGTAGCGAAGGCCTGAAAAATGGACAAAATATCAAAGGAGACCGGGGTGGACCGGCCTAAGACCCTCCGATGACTAAGTTAGTATCTTCCCATGAATGGAGTTCTAACTGTATTTGAGTAATGTCCAAATGTTCTCAGACCTTTGCTTGATTCATACCGGCCTTTATATAGGGAACTTTAGGGTAGTTATTGGATCAATAACTTCCCCAGGATTCGTGGAATCCGGATATAACTTCCTCAACGGCTACAGAAGTTACAACCGCTGATGGAAGTTACATACTTGGGAGGAATTTTTGGCAATGAGCACGGGTTGTGTAACCGTTTTTAGGATCTTACGATTCGAGCCTTCTGTACGAATGAGTACACGTGAGGATTTCCTAAGTGTTCTGTGGTCGTCCATGTGCTTTGCTCATGGATGACCCTTTTCATGGTCGTAGGATCGTCCATGTGCCTTGTGCATGGATGACTCCCTTCATCATGGTCTAACTGAACTCAGCAGTTTCCCTGGACGACCACTATAGACGAAGCAGAGATGGTCAATAAGTTGGACGACCACTATGGACAAAACAGAGATGGTCATTTTGGCTATCCCATCAGTATTGAGCAAGATTGGCATATGGTCTAAGTAAGAGGCGGTGAGGTGGTTACCTTGCTATAAGGAAAAAGTTCACACCACTCTAATGTTGCACATGCTCGATCAAGTCTTTTTTGCACAAATGCTTCTCCCTCTCGTCCATTTTCCCATGTGAACATATTTCCTGTAAAACCCATATCAATTAAACCACAATACAACAATGTACTTCTAAAATTCTGCATAAGATGCTCTAGTCTAGGTAGGCAGCCTTCTTTTTCCTCAAATGACAAAATCTCATTATAATCTCTAATACACAACCATGGTGCTGAATTTCGTGTGCTTAGATGTTTTAATAAAGTCCATGTTTCATGCCTGAGGTGTTCTTCTGGTTTCCTATAAAACCCTGTGATGCGCTATGGAGATGTTGGATTTGTGAGGATTAGTGCATTAATGTGATTCTGGGTGTATGTTTGTATATGCAAGTCCACATCCGCTTTCCATAACATTACCAAGCTACCCCTTCTCCCCAGACATGGAACAGCCAACATAGAATCAAAGTGTAAGTCATTTTGAAAATGTCTCATTTCCTCAACGGTTTGTTTTGTCTCCATAAGGAACAAAACTTTGGGAGCTTTTTCCCCCACCAGGTGAGAGAGGGCATTCACTGCACGTTGATTCCCAAGCCCTCGGCTGTAACACCCCGACCCAACCTTATATTAACTATGTGTTTAAATGGGTAATTATTATTTTAAGCTACTTTCTTTTATAATTAATAAAAGAATATTTAAATAAATACAATATTTTATAATGCTTTTTGGATAAGAGTTGTGAAGATTATAAATGATTTAATGGCTAATTGTATTATAAATATATACTAAGTATGTGCAAAACTGTATTAAGTGGTTAAATTATGAGAGATATATATATATATACACACATATATAGTTGTTGGTGTTTTAACTATGTATGATGCATGAGATATTATGGTTGAATTCCACCCACCCATGCAACCAATGGAAATTCAACACACATAATGCCAAGGTTTCATGCATGATGACAAATTTTAAAGACCAAGACTTGGCCATGCAATCACCAAGTTCCACCTAATCTCTTCTTTGACTATTCAAGGTAACTAGAATTTCCAAGCTCTCTCCCTCTCTATTCCTACGGTTCCAAGAAAAAAAATCAGAAAAAGTCTCACCTCACTTTTCTCTCTTTTCTCTTAAGGAAAGAGCTAGAAACTCTTAAGTCTTCTCTCAAGTCCACCGGTTCACACACACCAAAAGGAAGACAAAAGCTCCACCTCATTCTTCTTCCTAGTCACTCAAAGAAAATTAGAAGACTCAAAAAACTCTCTCAAGCTCTCTCCCTCTCACACCTACGGTCTAGTAGCAAGGAAAAAGAATTCTTCCAATTCTCCTCAAGCTTTTTCTCCCAATTTAAAGCTAGAGTGATTCTAGCTCAATCACTCCATGAACCTATGTCTAGGGTGTTATCAGTCGCCAAGTCTAAGCTCCTTCGACTTTGGGCTCTATCGGTTCCTCTGCTTTCAGGTAAGGGATAAGTTATATGGGCATTTGGTAAGTCATGAGGTTATTTTAATGTATATTATGCATTAAAATATTTTTTTTATTAGAGATATGGCATGTAAGCACTATTAGACAAAGATATGTTCGTGAGCTTTCGAAACCTTATGTATATGATTTAAGCATATTGATGCTATTACTAATTCCACGAACATGATGTTTAAAGAAAAGAATGGAAATGCTATTATCATGTAATTTTATGCAAAATAAGAAATTTCAGTATAATGTATAAGTATCAAAATATTTTCGGGTTATGTCCTCTGGTGATCTGATCTCGGTCAGTAGGAGTTAATTACTGGCTTTCCATGGAAAAATGTTATCTGTTTGGCCATTTAAAGTAGAGGAAATGGGGTTGCCTGTAACTCTAATTTGAACAAGGTCTTCTCCCCAATGTGTACGGATGGCGGGGAGGAACAAAACTTGGAGGGGATGTGCCATCAGGCCTCCCAAAGGGGACAATATCATACACATGAGGGCATCCAAATGTGACGAGGCCTTCTCTGTACAGACTTATCAGATATGGACTAACCAATATGTTATGAACAGCTATGTTATGTTATTAATCATGAGGGAATTATTTTGTTTAAATGCATTGTGAAAAGTAAAAGCTCTCATGAAAAGAAGAAGTTTCGAATGAAAAGAAAACTGTTCATTAAAGATAAAAGTTCTGAAGTTCTGTTATGCTATAAAGATAAAGTTTTTTATGAAAGTACAAGTTATGTTAAGAAGTTATCTGATATCCGTTTTTCTTTATGAAACGTTAAGTTTTATGATTATGAAAGTTATAATATTTTATAAGAAGAAGTTTATGAAGGAAAGTTTTATTATGATATAAGACGCTTCCACTTTAAGACAAAGTTACCGACTATCCAATTTAAGTTAAATGATTATTTTGTATTGAAAATATATATAGTGACTTTGTAAGAAATGAAAGAAATTCAATCTGGAAGGCTTTGATAAAATTATT
Organism: Quercus ilex subsp. ballota; assembly: GCA_032727855.1. Lineage (NCBI taxonomy): Eukaryota > Viridiplantae > Streptophyta > Magnoliopsida > Fagales > Fagaceae > Quercus > Quercus ilex. Next base: position 11,438,822 of record CM064914.1, on the reverse strand, counting down.
CTGATAAGGAAAGGGAGAACAATTATTTTCCTACGAAAAGCGTATAAGCTATTATTATAAATAGTATAAAATACTATGCATGAAATGATGTTTTCCTATCTGAACGTCAATAAAGTGAAACGAATTGATTTACATGCATCCTTATTAAATTCTCATATATCTTACCCTTACAGAGCTGTGTAGCTCACCCTTTCCACTCTTTCAGTTAGCAGGTTTTATTTTGGAGCAGAGGGAGCCTTAGTCGAGTTTTGGAAGGAGCTGGTTTTAGTTTTGTATGTATAGATCCTAAATTAGTATTTGATGTTTAGTTTCGTGGTATTGTGTATTTTAGGATCTAATGAAAGTTGTACCTTAAGGTATTAAGAGATGTATTATGTGAAAGTATGGAATTTGAAAAAACTGGTGGATTACATTATTTTTTGAGTACAACGTAGATGCCCTGAATGTCAAGTAAAAAGTTATATCATTTAAGTAGAGCAACAAGAAAGAAACGAAAGGGGAAAGCTTTTGATAAAAGTTTTGAAAATGTTTAAGTTGGTTCTTGTTAATATCAGGTTTAAGCTTGATATTAGCATGCCGGTCACGGTCACAAATCCAGGTATCGGGTTTGGGGCGTGACACCGGCAGTTTCAACTTATGATAATCATAATCCTCGGTGGGGTTGGGAAGCAACCTCTGCCATTGAAAACGTGTTTGGAATGGCATCCTGAATTTTTTTTCTTCCTATTTTCACTTGTCCCCGTGGCTTCTTAGTTATGGACCGAATACTCCCTCTTCCCTCCCACTTTTGCTACCACCCTCTCCTCCCCTTTTCCATACCAGCCTTCTTCCTCTCCAATCTTTTCCACGTTGCTGCATTAGGTTTAGTTTATGCCCTTTGCTTTTCCTTTATCCCCATTACTGCATCACATGCCTAGTTAATGAGATGTAATTCACATGGTTTTGGATGTTGGTTGGTCCCCACTTCAATGATTGGCACACAAAATAATTGCTCCCCCAAAATCTCAGATTTTTTGTCATTTATTCCTATTTGAATTACCTTCCCTTCCTTATTTGTCTCCTTACTTAATTCCATATACGTTTGCTGAGTTTTAGTTATAATAGGGCAAGAAATGTGTCCCTCTGTAACGCCTTTCCCCCCTTCAATCGCCTTAATTATTTCCATATTAGTCCCTTCAATTTCGAGATCCCTAGACCTGCTACTCGAGTCCCCTAGTTGTGACATTGATTACGGTGTTTCCCTACTCTCATGGCGTGCTTTGTGCGCCTCCTCCCGCCCTAGTTGTTGGTTGTATCGGTCTTTTTGAGATTCTTCTAGCTTTTGAAAACCGGCCCTCAACCACTCCCCATATTGATACTCTTGCCTTTTTTCATCACACGGCTTCTCACGGTGTTTAGCATCATGCCCGATCCTTCCACACTTGAAACAGAAACTCACCATTCGTTCATACCTGAAAGCCACCCACACAACATCTCCCTCGAGGATCATAATCTAACTACCACGCCGAAGTGGTTTATCCAGAGGGATCTCGACTCAAATTTGAATCCGAGCTTGATCGGAGTTAGAAACCTTCTAGTGAACTTCCACTACCTTTCCCAGACCCCTACCAATCTCCTGCCCTACTTCCTCACTGAAAAGATCAAAAGGCAGTCCTCACACCTGCACCCACAGAGGGCAGTGAGTGAAAGTAACCTTGTTCGCCGTCATTCCTCGCTCCTATCACCTCAGTAATAGAAAGGAGTTATTGAAACTCCATCGCCCGTTGTTTAACACCCACTGCACTTGGCTTTCCATAGTAAACTTGAATGGGACAAGGTCTTCGCCAACATCAATAATCCTTAGGTTCGAACCAAACTTCCAGGTATTACGCAGTAGGTTTTTTGCTGCTCTCCAGTTGGTTGGTTTGTAGTCAGGAGCCTCCCAAAAAGACTAAGTGAACATTCCTCAAAGACAGAGTTTAGCTACAAAATTGGTTGTAGCCTTAGAGTATAACCTTATTTAATATTTTTTTATTGGAGGTGAATTTTGACAAATCTACCATTGGATTATATCTTCTTCTTATATCCTACATGCTTGCAAAATTTCTAGAAAATTAAAGATCAATAACTATGTCATCAACAAATTGTTTAAATTATAAGTTTTTGTAGTTTAAAATTATACATAAAATATAAGCTTATAGATCATATAGTAAATAATATCCGATTGACACAAAATTTAACATGTGTATAAAAAGCGTAAAAGAGCACGCAATTTAGAGGTTAGATTTTCAAAATATGTAGTAATTTTTATTTTATTTAGTAAGGTTGTAGCCAAAGGTTACAACTAATTTTGTAGCTAAATTGTGTCATTCTTAAAATATAAGAAATAAGGTCAAAACTATAAATTCACCAAAAAAAAAAAAAAATGAAAACAAGAAACCTACTCAACATTAAAAAAACAAAAAAAACAACTTCCCACTTCCCTTCCCACAACTATCGCACGTTCTAACTTGCCTCACCCTCCCTTAAAAGTTACCATAACTTTTAAGTGGAGTTGTGGCGTGCCTTTATATTAGAACCTCCTTTTCCTTTCTTTTGTGTGTGTGTTTGTTTCTCAAAAAAAAAAAATATTGCATGTTCTATAAAAATAAAAATTGCCCTCAGTAAATATCCTAACAAGTGTCAAGTAAAACTTCCATAAAAATAGAAGTAAAAAACCACCCCATTCGGCCATTCCCACATTTAAGAAATAAAATAAATAAAATAAAAATTTCCTTCCAAAAAAGAAAAAGACTTCCATAAAAAAATAAAAATAAACTACCCACGTCACATTAAAAAAAAAAGACCCATGCAAAAACCAATTATAACTTCTTGGAAAAAATTAAATAAATACTTATATATACTTATATGGTAGTAAAATTTCTTATATACTTATGTTCAAAGGGTTTGACAAGGTTATTTTATTTTTATTAGATGCCATGAAATTTCATGGTGTCCTTTTTATAATATGTGTGTATATATATTACTATTTAAGGGGCTTTCCCTGTTTGGATCGGATTTTTTTTCTCAAAATACCCTTATGTCCTAAGTTTAAGTAGAGACAAAATTGAAAGATAATCTCATAAAAATACTTATCTAACTCCTGCTAAAACGTTGCCTATAAAATAAGATCACTCTCAAGTTAGTTTTCAAATTACTTTTATCCACTTATTAATTAGATTAAAAAAACAAAAAAAAACACAGACCTCTCTCTAAACCCATCACTGCATTTCTTTTCTATTTTCATTTTGTAGTTTGAATATTGAAAATGGGTTTCACTATTTGAGTGTTGTTGCTTAAAAGATGAAATTTTTTCAAGAATCTAGAAGAGATCCCATGGGTCAGGCTGGAGCCGACTTTGTGGTTGAGTTCACTACTGTTTTTACCAAAAGGAAAAGGTTGCTGCCCATTTGAAGGTTCGCTTTTTCTTTTTTATTCAGTTGTAAGAAATTGTGTGTTATACATCAAAAAATGTGTTTGTGTTTTAATATCATATGGGGTTGTAGAAATCTGTGATTTTCTTAGTTTTTTAATAAAATTCAATTGGGTTTGTTTTCGAAATTCTTTTTGTAATTTTGTGATATTAATTGACAGCACAAGAACAATGGTACACCTTCCTTCTTCTTTTTCTTCTCTTTTCCTTAAAAATTGAATTCTTCACAGTCATCCTTAGTCTCCAACAATGGAGATTCTATTTTGAGGCACTGAGTCACCATCAGTGGAGATTAAGAAAGTGGTTTGCAATAAGTGTATCTCTCTCACTCTAAGTATGATTTTTTTGTTTTGTTATAGTAATGGGTTTTTTAGAGGCACATTTTGTGAACAGATATGTACATTTCTTATTTGTTTTTAATTTCATGTTATTATTGGCTCCTTAAATCTGCTATTTGTAATTAAGGAGGCCTAGAATTTATTCGACAAAATATCCCATTGGATGAGTACTTTTTTTCCCCTAATATGTTGTTTAGATTTCTATATCCATTAATTCATTGGATTTGGTATTTTACATTTTACATTTTTTGTTTGAATGGTTGGGAATTCGTGGAAAAAAGTGTTTTGTCAACATGGTTTTTAGTAGGGTGTTTTTTTTTTGCTAGCAGTGATTGAAGACATATTGTAGTTTGGTTAATATTTTGTTATTTATTTTGTTTATTTCTATTTTTTTCATCACTTTTGTTTACTTTAACTATAATTTATTGAATTGTATAATCTATTGCATTTGGGTTTAAACATTTGTAAGTTTTGCTACAAGTGAAATAATTTTTTGGTATAAATATCATCACACCCTCTTGATATTTTATGATTTGAAAATGTCTTCGAATTATGATGAATAAACGCTATTAACCTTTACAAAAAAAGAGAATAGCTTCTGAGCATGCGCGATAGGCTCTTCTATTTTTTTTTTTTTTGTAAAAGTTAATAATTTGTATAAATTATAATTTGGGATTAATATATTTTTCGATCACAAAAAAACCTAGAGATGTGATGAAAAATTATTTCACCACAAACGCTTGACCCTTATCACACCCCATGGTTTTTATTTTTATTTTTTATTTTTGTGATTGGAAAATATATTAATCCCAAATTATAATTTATACAAATTATTAACTTTTACCCAAAAAAATAGAAGAGCCTGAGCATGTGCTCAGAGGCTAGTATATATATTCTAGCCTCTGAGCATGCGCTTACGCACGTGCTTAGAGGCTAGTTAAGCGCATGCTCAGAGGCTAGTATTTTTATAAACTATTGAGAAGAGTTTGTGTTTGTGAGAAGTTCAACTACTAAGAAGTTTTTGTTTGCAGTGGGTGGAGAGTGTTATTTCAATGCAGGGAGGTTTTTTTTTTTTTTTTTTTTTCGATGAACTTGGGGAGTGTTTTGGTGATCTGGGAGTGTTTTTTTTCGTGGCTGGGGTAGTTTTTTTTTAAAAGAGAAGTAGTGTTTCCAATGTGGGTAGGAATTTATTTAGGAGAGAATTTACTATTTTAACCCCATTTTGATTTTAGATTAATTAAATTAGGGGTATTTTTTACAGTAAAAAAAACAATAACTAACTTTCCAAATTCTCTTAATATATATATATATATATATATGTATGTATATATATATATATATATATATATATAAAGAAGTAATAACTCAGTTTTTTTATCATACCATTACACTCTATATCAATGAATACTTTTGAAATATTTTTTTAATTGAATACCTTAGAAATTTTGATTATACTATTAGTCTATTACACTCTATATTCAATGAATACCTTCAAAATTCCACAGACATTTTATGATGATTGTTTTATTATTATTATTATTATCTGTTTTCTTAGATGCAATGAAATATCATGGTGTTCTTTTTATAATATGTGTGTGTATATATATACATTTTTTTTTATATAAAAAAGTACTATCTCAACTTTTGATTAGACTATTTCGAGTCTGTTTGAATATCGTTTATTGCTGAAAACTGAAAACATTGTAGCAAAATAATTTTTAAATGTGTAAATAGTACTGTGGGACTCAATTTTAAAGTTTTTTTTGTTGAATAAAGTACTTGCGGGTCTCATGAACAGTGCACGGGACCCACTGAAAAATCATAATTTTGTTGAAAACTGATTTCTCTTCCTAGACTGTAGCCGTGGGTCCCACATCTGAAACGTAGATGCACCCAACTTTCATTGCAATCCAAACATATACTTCATTTCATATCAATAAAATACCCTTAAAATCTCATAGATGCTGCATTTTGATTGTTCATTATTTATCATCATGATAGTATATTAATTGATTTTTTGTATAAATAAAATTTGAACATTATATTTTTTATTAGAAATAAATTTTTTTTACTATTTAACTTAACTGAAATTGAGGTTGTGATTTTGTCATTAGTGCAGCATTTAACAGTGGACGACTATAAATGTGACAGCGAATCAATGTAGGGTCTTTCCCGGAGCAAAATATCATGTGCATGCTGCATAGTGAACCAATCCAACGAGGGAGTATTGCATGTTTTGGAAACATGCATCCTCCCCCTCACAAGGGGGTGGTCCACAAGGGGGGATGCATGTTTCCGAAACATGCTGAATTTTCTCCAATCTAACGCTGTTGTCAGATCAAAGAAACAGTTGATTTGGTGGCCTGCTTTTTCTAATAGCCACATACTTTTTTTTTTTTTGAGAATAATAGCCACATACTTAGAATAAATAAAACTAAAAGATCACATTATTGGTATTGGTATTAGCATACAAAAAGTTATATAACTTTTATAATTGTTGCGACTGGTTCAGATGTTAGGTTGCGGAAAAAAACAAATGCACCACACTAAAATAACATTTTACGTTCAAACCTCCCTAGCTAAAGATGAACTATAGTGTTTAGTTTAATGAGTTGAAAATCTAATGCTCACTTATATACCTAATTCTCAAAAAAAGAAAAAGAACAAAAAAAAAAAAAAAAAGAATATAGGAATTAGTAATTTAATTAACTTAAGTTAGGTTAGACTAAATTTTCTCAAGTGGGAATTCGTAGCATAATTTCATGGACCTAACCATACATCATTCACTTTATTTTATGGAACTAACATTTTTCACTTAACCCAAAAAATAGAGGACTTTTTTTGGTTGCTAAAAAAGAAGAAGAGTATTTACCCTAAAATATACATAACATTTTCATATTTTATTTTGTAATATATGATGATGATGGTGATGACTACAACACAAAAAGTTAGTGTTCAAATGTCAACAGAAGTTTTTTTTTTTTGGATTCAAATGTCAACAGAAGTTTTGAAATACTTGTAAAGGCAAAATTCCATATATAGTTTGGTGTTGACATTGGTGTATTGTTAGACACAACTATTCCAATACTTAAGTTAGTACTTACGGTTGTGAAAAATAGTATACACGGTGTTTAATGAATTTTTACATACCTTTAAAGGTGGTATCTAGTATTTATATAGGACTTATAGACTTATAGTTGTTATCCTAAGATCATCAGCCTATATTTGATTTTTTTTTTTTTGGGTCCACCCTATGGGACCCATATGTTTATCAAGGGTACACTCTATAAGATGGACATACAAGATATCGTCCCTCGTATCTTTGTCGTAGAGCATGTTTAGACATAAGTTTAGAGTGAGACTCTAAACATAAGTTTAGAGTGAAGGATATTGCAAATATCACACGTGTGCGTTTGTTCATTTTTTTTTTGTTGATAAGTGTGCGTTTGTTCATTGATTTTAAAATTTCGCTATTTGTTGAATTTTGTAAGGATGATATTGGGTTGTGCCATATATTTTCGTATTTAAAACTAACACAAACGTAACTATAGAAAACTAAAACCTGGTTATTGTTTGGTTTAGACAGCATGCCTACAAATCAAAGCCTTTTTCTAAAGTATTGATTCATTCAAAATTCGAGAACCTCAGTTCTGTAATTTAATAATACTTCCGAATATATCAAATCAAATTAAGTAGGTAAGGAAACAAAGATCATACTTGGCATTTTGGCAAATAGCAATTATCTTATCAAATTAAAGCCACCGAAATTGAACAAAATACCTGACCGTAAAAAACTAATCAAAACTCATCAATCAAAGACACGTTTGACAATTGACACCTTTTGCGCAATTTTAGAAAAAAACAAACAATAATAATAAAACTGGGAGTGATCCTCTAAAATCATTTTATTAAAGCTTTTTGTCATATACTACCTAACTGGGAGTGATCCTCTAAAATTTGTAAGTAACTCGAATACTGTAGAATTCTTAAAATCTTATCAAATTAATTTTGAAACAAGTGGATTAGATTTTAGAATTACCACATCATTAACATTAAAATAAATATTAATTATCAATATTTTGATATTTATTTAAATTATTGACGAAGTGGTAAAATTCATTGGGTTAATTTTGAATTTTGGAATATAAGATTATAAGGAAACCAACTTAGGTCCACTGCTATTGTGTGGACAAATACTAGACCAAATGATGACAGTATTCAGTTATATTGTTTCCATTATAATGGTGACTAGTGTCTACTTTTAACTTATGTATTGATTTAATAATAAAGAGTTATTATTAAAAGCAAACACTATAAATTAATACTCTCTTAACCCAAAAAAAAACCCACATGTCATTGTTCCAATACTTTCTGTGCATATTGGACCCAAGATTAACTTTTTTTTTTTTTTTTACTTCTAGTTTACAATACAGACAGGTTCTTGATGCAGCAAATCAAATCAAAAAGATAAACAAAAGGGCAGTGCAGAGCATAAAGGTGGACCGCGACACATGTGGCAAAAGCTGAGGACCCTGAATTTGAAATGGAAAGTGTAAACATCAAAGAAAGAAAGAACGAGAAAATAAAAAAAATTATATATAAGAGAACGAAGAGAACCGAAAAAAGAGTAGTGGTAGTGGGAATAGATAGTAGTAGAAGTAAACGCCAGAGTTTGGTGTTTGTGTTTGTGTTTGTGAGAATGTGAGGCTGGTGGTTCTAAACCTCTCTATCTCTCATTCTCTGCCCTTTTATCTTCAACCTCATCCCCACATTTCTCTTCACACACACACAGTCACTCTCTCTCTCTCTCTCTCTTTCTCTATGGCTTTACAGTCAGTCTCTTCCATTCCTCACCTTCTCCACTCTTCTTCTTCTTCTTCACCAAAGCCTTCGATTCTCGCTTCCTCCAACAATGGCCGCTACTTCGTTGATTTCGTCGGTTTACATTGCAAATCCAAGCGAACCAGGCGGAAATTCACTGCGACTTCTCGAACCTTCTCGCACTTTGTTTCTTCGTCGAAGGTCAAAGCGGTTCTTGATCTTGCACGTAACAATAGCGCCTTGGAGGAATCGGATTCTCGCTCTGATTTGAGACCGAAGGTGCGCTTTTCCTTTTTGCTTGGATTATTGTTTTTCCGAGTAATCTTTCATGAAAGTGATTGAATTGGAAGACTTGTTTGGGTTTCATTTCCAGAAAATGCGTTTTTTTATTTTTACTTCTTGGAAGCGAAGCCAAACGCGCCCTTAAAAATTTTGTTACTTAACTATTTTTTTTCTTTTCTTTTTTGTAATCGTTCTTTTGTGTTTTGTTTTGTTCCCCTACTCTCTTGAGATAAACTAAGATACTGTTTGCTTCGCGTTTTGGATTTTCTCTTCTTGTTTTTAGGAGTTAAATTCGATTGTATTTGACATATACAACTCAGTTCAATTCAACTAAGCCTTAATTATTTCCCAAAAAAAAAAAAATCGTAGTTTGCCATATGTACTCGTGCAATAACAACAAAATTACTTTTTGTTTATTTTTTGTTTTTGTTTTTAAATATACTAACCAAACAGGACTTCAGGATTTTGGGAGTACTTTTGTTGCTTTGAAAAGCAAGAAGGAATTGCTAATTAGAGTCGCTGCAATCTTAGCCATGAAAAGATAGGTTAGGTGGTTATTAAATAGCAATCAAACAGTGCCTTGGGTCTTTAGAATTAGAAGTACTTTCAATGTTTTTTGAGACCCAAAAAATTGACTGAATTTATTTAGGTACCCGTATGACTTAATTATTACAAGGATTGATAGTTAAAGCAATATGCAATAAATACTCACTTTGCAAGTTCGTGGCGAGTCATGACCTAGGCTTTGAGTAAAGTTTGATGCAAGTTGAACCACTACGATGAAAAAAATGGTGTTTTTCAGTGGAGCACAGATTATAAGCACATTATCTTGTAAAGGGTATAAGCATGTTAATTGAATTTGTTAGTTGTGTTGCTCACTGCTGATGAGAACAGAGTTATTTATAACAAGGATTGATGGTCAAAGCAATATGTAGTAAAAATTCTTACTTTGTAAGTTCTTGTTGAGTCGTGATTTTGGCTTTGAGTTAAGTTTGATGCAAATCGAACCACTACAATAAAACAATGGTGTTTTTCAATGGGAACACAGATAATAAGCACTTTATCTTTTAAAGGTATAAGTATGTTATTTGAATTTGTTAGTGGTGGTTGCATGCTGCTGAAAAGAACAGAGTTATTTATAATTAGATACTAATACTTATCATGGATCCATCTATAGCTAGATGCACTGAAATGGTACTGCACTTGTTTTGAATAATACAACAAACTCTACTTTTGTTCTTACATATCATCATTTACTGTGCTGCTTGATTTTTTTTTTTGGGAAGTGGGAACAATGGTTCTATCAAATTTTCAAACAAGTACAAAGCTTCACTTATTTTATCTTGAAGTTTGCATTTTAATTGTTAATGATGTTTGTAAAAGCATACATATTACTTGTGAAAAGAATCTAACATTCAAGATAATGTTTTTATTGTTTATCCAATTTGCCAACCTATTTATTTTCTCTTTTTCCTATTGTGGTTGACGTCGTGAATCGCATAGAACAACTCCAACGGGATTTTCTTTGGAGTGGTATGGGAGATGATTCAAAATTTCACTTGGTGAATTGGTCTAAGGTATGTTCTCCTCTTTAGTATGAGGGATTGGTGATTAGGAGTTTGAGATGCTTTAATGAAGCTTTGTTGGGAAAATGGTTGTGGAGATTTTGGAACTAAGAGAGATACGTTTTGGAGAAGGGAAGGATGATAGGGGGTTAAATATTGAAGTGAAGGGGGAGGTTGGTATTCTAATTCCATTCTAGGTCCTTATGTAGTGAGTTTATGGAAGACTGTTTGAGGTGGTTCGCCTACTTTCTCTTGCTATATTCAGTTTGGGATTGGGGATGGGTCTAGAGTGAAATTTTGGCATGGTGTTTGGTGTGGGGATAGCCCTTTGAGTTTGTGTTTTCTAGAGTTAATCAGAATAAGTAGTAACAAGGAGGTTTATGTGGTTGATCTCATGAAGTTCCCCAATGGGGTTCTTTATTGGGATATGAAATTCTTGTGAGCTGTTCAGGATTGAGAATTGGAGTCTTTGTCTAATTTTATGGATGTTATACATGGAGTTTCTTTGAGGGGTACTGGTTAGGATAAGATGTGTTGGATACTTGCTATGAGAAAGAGTTTTGGGGTTAGCAACTCCTATCGGGTTTTGACTGGTGTCTGTGATCAGTGTTTCCCTTATAGGAGCATTTGGAAACCAAAGGTCCCTTCTAGAGTTGCGTTCCTTTTTTGGAATGTAGCTTTGGGGTTTGGATTGGTGTTATATCTTTTATTACCTTGTTTGGTATTCACTGGGTAATGCTAAAGATTGCAGTTGCATGTTGGCAAGGGAAGTTTGGACATCATCGTAATGGTGTTATTTGGAAGGTTGTTTCTCATTGCTTGATGTGGTGCATTTGGTGGGAGGGAAATAATTGGAGCTTAGAGGACTCTAAAAGGACAGTGGCAGACCTGAAAATTTTCTTCAAACATTATTGGAATAAATGTTAGTAGTAGAAAGTCATTCTATTTTTTCGGCTTATGCTTTGATGGATGCTTGTAATTTGTGTTCTTGATTGTATTGGTCCTTAGCTGTATACATTATGTATACTTGGGTGGCTCTTTTTCACGATTTGAATAAAATTTCCATTTCTTATTAAAAAAATGTTTATATTTTTAATGATGAATGCAGATGAAGTGTGTTTATAATTAACAAAAGTCTGATAAATTATTACGAAGAATCAAATATTTCACATATGCAGGGTTAGAGTTCAAGAATCTGCCTCTCCAAAAAACAAATTGGGAGTTGGGTTGCCTACCAATTACCTCTCTTAGACCCGGTAGAAGTTTGGGAGCTTTGTGCACTAGATATGATCTTTAATAAAATATTTTAGATGACTAATAGCGTTAATACAATTTTTGGAGCACTACCCAGTTATAAGTTTAAATTCCCCTGTCACTTGTAAGCAAAAAAAAGAAGGGGGAAAAATAGTCACTAGTAATTCCTTTGATAGATTTTGTTGATAATGAGTCATGTTTAGTGTCAAACCAATGGTGTTTGTATTTTTGCATCCTTGCTAATGAGCTTTGGCTCAAATGGCACCTTATCTTCTCATTGGAATGGGATGGAAGGTGAGGTTGTCCAAAACCAATTAGTGTATGTGTAACTAACAATAAAAAAAGAAAAAAAAAATGTTTGCATCTTTGCATCATGGTCCATGTGATGTAAGAAGCTTGCTTTGTATGCATGTGCATGGCCATAACTGTACCTCAGTTCCTGTAAACCCTGGATTATGAATCTTTGATGGTAGCGAACATGATTCAAATTATATCTTTGTCAAGTGCAATAGCATTGTGCTTGATTCTTGAGAGCAGCCACTCTAAGGTTGCGTTTGACATTGGCTTAAAAAGTTAGTTTATTTTACTATTTAACTTATTTTTACTATTATTCATGGGTCCCACTGCGCTTTTTTGTATTATTCATGAGTCTTACTGTACTATTTCAGCTAATTTTTATTTTTTTCTATAGTATTTTCAGCAAAAAATTTTCAGTTTCAGCTAAATAAGCTGTTTCCAAACGGACAATAAATAGTGAACTTTTGGACCAATACTAGTAGATTTTTTCCTCTCTCAAAAACATCTCTTTAAGTAGATTTGCTGTTTGCACATGTTATATATATTCTTGTTGACATTGGTATTCAAATTTTTTGTCTGTGTCATTAAGCTTTTCACTGGAGATTGTTTTCTCTTTTGCATTTCTGATTTTGTTCACATGTTTTTTGGAAGGAGCAAGGCTGGCTCATTTTTTTTTTTTTTTTTTTTGAGTTTTTGTTCTCTTCGTAATTCTATTCTCAATATTGAATCTAACGATTAGCCAGTCTAGGATTCATAGTTGTAATATGACACCTGCAATGATATCTTCCAACATGTTATGCCTTATGTATGTGTTTTTCTTCATGTAAGTGTGCTACCCTTGATTTATTAAAGATACTTTCAGTTATTTCAAGAGAAGGATTGCTGCCTGCATACAGAGTGTGGATCTATTGTTTAAAACTTTAGCCTGACTGGATGTTATTAATTATTAATAGATTGAAAGTCGTATGGGACAATTCAACTCCAGTCAGCTTCAAATTTTTACTTGGCTATTGAGAAGTATAATATTATATTTAGAAGTAGATCTTCCAAAAATTCTGCCAGATTAGACCTGTTGATGCCCCTAGTTCAGATTCCCAAACCATGTTACCAAGTTTACTATTTTATCTTGGGCCAAGTTATTAATTTCACACCAAAAGCCTGATTTTTTTAGCTGGTCATAAGTAGACATCTGTATTGTTAAACTTTGGGTAGAGGTCATGAGTTTTACATGCATTCTTCTTTAGATTGTATAGCTAAATAAGATGATTTTAAGCCATTGAGTTTCTCATGTTTTTTCCCCCCGTCTAAGTCATCTTATTCATTTTCTCTTTTCAGTTTTCCTTTTATAATGCTGTAGTAATGGTACCAATGCTTTGAAAGCTATTCCGTACTGGCCAGAATGCTGATATATTTCGTACTGTTTCATAAACCAGTACATCTAACCCCTATAATTTGTCTTGCCTTAAATATTGACCTTGACCAGACTGTTTTGGAAGTTCCAGCAAATCTTGGGAGGAAAACGTGTGTTATGGTCCTGAGCGACCTTTTTTGGTTGTTCAGTGCTCATTTTGTTGCTGGTTACGACAATGTCAAATGCTAGCGTTTCTGGAAGAGAAAATTCAGAGGGGAGAGGCATTCTTGAAACTGGCCAAATGAGAGAGAGAGAGATAGAGCAGATGAGAAAATGATAAAGGACTGGAAGAGCATTAGGAAGAGAGAAGAAAAGAGACACAATGTAAATTATCGGTTTGGTATTTCGGAATCTTTGGATTTATTTAGAGATAACACTTAAGAGAGAAACAAAGATAGTGCAAGACAGATAAGAAAGAGAAAAAAGTGGTTTGCTTGGGCACAGTCAGAAAATAAATAAGGAAAAGAAGAAGAGTTAAGAGAGAGAGGCAGGGTGAATAAAGAGAATTAAAAAGGATTGGGAATGTTAGAGAGAAAAGCAATGAGAGATAAAGAGAAATTTAAAAAACAACATGGACAAATATAACTTTGTTGGCTTTTGTGTGTGGGCTTTGTTTTTGGATTGTCATGGATTTGTGAGTTTGGGTTGGGCAAGCTTATGAGTTTAATGGGATTTTTAGAGTTTTATATATATATATATATATGTGTGTGTGTGTGTGTGGGGGGGGGGGGTTCAAGTTACACCTGGTGTAACTCTAAGTAATATTACACCTGGTGTAATTCTAAGTAATATTACACTAATCAATATTTTTTAATTGTATGTGAATTTTGATAAATCGACCGTTAGATTACATTATTTTTGTATATTCTCTATGCTTATAAAATTTCAAGATGATCAAAGATCAATAGTAATTTCATCTATCAACTATATTAATTCAAGTTTTTGTAGTCTAAAATAATGCATAAAACATGAGTTTATGGATCGAATGGTAAATAACATCTAATTGGTATGAAAATTGGCACGCATGTTTAGAACATATAGAACATGTAATCCAACGGTGGAATTTTCAAAATATAAATTTATTAACTAGTTATTGGGTGGTGTAATATCGCTTAGAGTTACTTTAGGTGTAACTTGAATTCAATATATCCGAAACGGTACACTAGAATTTTTTGGTACCTAAATATTCAGTTCCAAACCAATAGGCAAAACCGGAAAAGTCATTGGAACAGAATTATTAACTTGGTATAATTAGACAAGTATTCTAGAATTGCATTTTTATTTCTTAAAGTGTTTGAAGACCTCATAATCAATGAAGACGCAATATTCTTGATATGCTAGAGGATTCATTACCTATATATTAAAAAAAAAAAAAACTAGAGGATCTACATAGAATGTTGTTTTTATATCTGTCAATTGTTTGGATCCAACTTCTTGTTGGCATGGGACTGTGCTTGATATGATATTAATTTGTTGTTCCTGTAAAATAAACTGCTCCACGTGGTCCTGTCTATATGATCCAGTTTTCATGCTCAGCAGGTTGCAAGCTTGGATGATATATTATCAGAGAGAGGAGCTTGTGGGGTTGGATTCATTGCCAATTTGGAAAATAAAGAATCGCATGGGATAATTAAGGATGCTCTTACAGCTCTTGGCTGTATGGAACATCGTGGGGGATGTGGAGCAGATAATGACTCTGGTGATGGTTCAGGTGTGATGACTTCAATTCCTTGGGATCTATTTAACAGCTGGGCAAATGAGCAAGGGATTGCTCCCTTTGATAAATTGCATACTGCTGTTGGAATGATTTTCCTTCCCAAAGATGATGACCTACTGAAAGAAGCCAAAAGAGGTGATTTTTAATTAGTTTTAATCATTCTTATTACTTAATTCTTTTTGTTTTCTCAAGTATCTCATCATGAATGATTGTTTGATTGCTCTTCTTCCTTTTATATATGTTAAGCATTGATTTTTACTTATTTGTTATAAATACAAAGTAGTCCAGTTGACTATTAGTTTAATTGATGAGAATTATGTATTTCTTAGTCAATAATTCTTGGTTCTTTTTGCATGCCATGAAAACTTAGGAATGTGGACAGAGGTTCTTTTTTACTTGAAATTAGAAGAGTGAGAGTTCTGAAGATTATATTCTGAAAGTCATGAGTGACCATTTTTAGTTTATGGCATGGTAATAGGATCTAATAGCCTCTTCAGGTTTTTAAAAGTTTTTGATGCTTTATTTGACTCAGATATTATTACATCATCATTTTCAAGTTGATTTCTAAGTTAGAAATCTTTAAGATGGTAATGTTGAGGAAAATATTTACAGATAACTAAAATCAAGAACTCAGAACTTTTCAGGATTATTTGGGGTTCAAATTATGTCTTAATTGTAAGTTATTATGTCAGGCATCAGGGTTGGCCTATTCCTTGTAATCTGCATAGCCCTTCTGAATATTTAAGTTCAGAAGACACAAGCAGTGTCTTTAGTTTCCATAAGCCATTTTTCTAGTAGAACTAATGTATATCATAGGCAGTGGCTCAAAATTATATATTTGAAGCAGTTCTAGATCAACTTCGCAAGCCTTATGTATTGATTTGTTTTTTTACGTTTTGTTGGTTAACTATTGGCGTCTTATTTCTTCTCATATATGCACAAACCTATATTTTTCTGATTGGTAAGTTGCACACAAACCTGGTTGGTCTGAGTCTTGCACCCCACGATCTTACCCTCCAGCATGCCACCTTTTTAATAGCTATAAGCAATCCACCTATATAAGTAAAAGAGAAAAATTATACCAAAGCTGGGGATGATAATATGATCTGAAAGAATGGTATCTCTAATGTGCTACTTGGTGCAAATAATAGATAAGCTTGCACTTGCTGTGGTGAGTTTTGGTTGTGATAATAAACCTAGATTGGTATTCAGTGAGTTTGGCTGTCTCCGTGTGATAGTTGCTTTCAATTTCATGAATCCTACCAAGACATGGCAGGCTACTTAAAATGGATTAGAAAAAAAAGAGAAGAAAAAGAAAGGGTTGCAGTCCTTTTAGATTCTTGTGTTCCTTTTGTTTCTTTTTGTCGGATGCTAAATATTTCTTGATGCCCACTGATATAGAATTAAATATTATTGAATGTTTCTTTCAGTATCATTAATTCCTCAATTTCCATGAAATATTCACTTACTCAGTCCGGAAAATGTTCAATTTTGTATGTGTAATCTGTTAAATGATGATTAATTTTGATTGCTTCTGTAGCTATTGTGAATACTTTTCGACAAGAGGGTCTTGAGGTGCTTGGATGGAGGCCTGTTCCTGTGAATGCTTCTATAGTTGGTTACTATGCCAGAGAAACCATGCCCAACATACAGCAGGTATTTGTTAAAGCTGTCAAAGAAGAGACTGTCGAAGACATTGAAAGAGAACTGTACATCTGCCGAAAATTGATTGAAAGAGCAGCAAGCTCAGAAACTTGGGGAAGCGAGCTTTATTTCTGTTCTTTATCCAATCAGACAATAGTTTACAAGGGAATGCTTCGCTCTGAAGCTCTTGGGTTATTTTATTCTGACCTTCAAAATGATCTTTATAAATCCCCTTTTGCCATTTATCATCGGAGGTACAGCACAAATACTAGTCCTAGATGGCCTCTTGCACAACCAATGAGATTTCTTGGACATAATGGAGAAATCAATACCATTCAGGTTAAAGTTTCCTTAGCTCTGGCTGTTATCTGTTCTACTATGCTGTAAAATGCAGATATAAGTTAGACTGAATTCAGCTAAAATAAAAAGAGACTTTAAGTTTCTTTATTTTGACAGTGATTTTTGTGCAGGGTAACTTAAACTGGATGCAATCTCGAGAAAGCTCATTGAAGTCATCTGTATGGCGTGGGCGTGAAAATGAAATACGTCCATTTGGTAACCCAAAGGCATCGGACTCTGCAAATCTTGATAGCGCGGCTGAAGTACGATCTATCACTTATGTCATTGTTTTATTAATATATGTCATTGGAGCCCTTGTTGGTAGTGACTATTTAGAATTAAATTATTGAACAGAAATAAATGTCAAAAATTGAATGTTCTTTCAGAAGATATATACTCTTAGTGGAATTTATCTCTAAAATCTTTTAAGTTTGTAAGTTATAATGACAAACTGCCATCTTTGCAACTAAGCATATATATTAAACATTTGATCTATTCATAATGTTCATTAGTTACAAATTATAGTATATGTATTTTAACACAATGGTTTCAATATAATATTGATTTCAAATTTGAAAGATCCATTTGATTTTATGCTGATATGCGACCACCTGATTGGTGCCTGCAAGAGCATGTTTTTAATGACTATTCATGTTGAGTTATTTTTTAACTTTCATGGTTGGTGTGAATCTTTGATATGACCATGTTTTTCATGATTGTCTGATATCTCCATAAACTGCTGGAAATTTTCTCTGTATCTGTTGTACTTTTTCTTTGAAACATTTGCTTTTATGGCTTAAGGGCAACCTATTTATCTATTAGCATTTGTTATTTATAAAACTCTCCTGATTTGAGTATTTGATTTGGTGTTTTGACATTCTTGTATTTCTATGTTAAGTTTTACTAGTTTCTTAAGCTTGGCCTGATACTAGTTCATTTTTTTTTATGCTTTGTTCAGTTATTAATAAGGAGTGGCCGTACTGCTGAGGAAGCTCTAATGATTCTTGTCCCAGAGGCATACAAGAATCATCCAACTCTTATGATTAAATATCCTGAGGTATATTTATGTTGACACTTCCAGTAAGGTGTCAACATAATTTGAAAAAAATTAGGAAAAAAAAATCTCTTTGTAGTGGATTATCTATTTTTCTTCGACTTTTTTACTTTATTGCATTGTCATGACTACCACCAGTCATTATGGTGGTTGTTAAGTTTGTTCAGTTTATTTCCCCAAACTAAATTAACTAACCAAATACCAAAATTGCATCTTCTATCAACATGATGGTCCTTTCCAATATCCTTTATTTTGGGCCTTATTTTCTCCAACATCCTTGGCCACTATATCTTTCCTCAGTACTCAATCTTCACACCCTTTTTTGTCTTGTCATATTTATTCCAGCAACTTGAATTCATTCATTTGGATCTAGTCTTCAGGATTTTTGGACAAATGTCTTATGTAATTGTCTTCATTACAGTGAACTTTATGTAATTTGAATGTATATCACTTGTTGACAACTATCACTTTGTCTTTTCTACTTAGGTGGCTGACTTTTATGACTACTACAAGGGTCAGATGGAGGCTTGGGATGGGCCTGCTTTACTTTTATTCAGGTGACGCTTCCAAAGGCATTTTAAAAGAATCAGCAGTTCTCTTGCCACTGACATTGATTAGCAAAACCATGATTTATAAAATAGGAATCTTGAAATGGGCCTTAGTCTGTGCAAAGGGCCTTGGATGGGTACTGACCCTTGTGTTATTTTCCATCACAACTACCTAGTGCATTAGAAGGACTATTGTACTTTTCTTTAATGGAAAGAAAAAGTTTTGGCACTGACTTCTAGATTAACTAATGGTTGAAGTGTCGCCAAATCTACTTTGATGGGCCATGATGAGAGAGTTAGGGCATAGAACATTGGCTAATGTGATGCAGGTTGGGGATGCACCAATACAATCAAGATTTGAATTGTTTCTTGAGTGTGAAGGACTTTTGTTTTGAAGGAAATAAGATATGTATAGACCATTTTTGCTGTAATAGGAACACAAATCTTGAATTAGGCTTATTGTTTAATTGTGTAGAGATTATATAAATCCAACTGTATGTAGGAAGGCGATTTCTCCTAACTGGTCACTTTCAACAAGCAATAAGAATCATATTGCTTTACTTAGAATTCCTAGTCAACATGATTTTTGTACTCTGGAAAACTGAATAATGTATAAATTCAAATGAATGTAGGAGGGTGATTTCTTGGGCACTGCTAGATATGGCATCTCTACTACTGCCAGAACCCATACTGACAGATGATAATCTTAATTAACCAAAAAAAGAAAAAAGAAAAAGTGGAACTAAAAAGTAAGAAGTTTACTAACATTGGGGATGGTAAATCTTTTAGCGGGCCAATGCCAAATATAGCAGCATCTTTATTGCCAGATGATATACTGCTATATCTCTGCTGCCACCTTGGATACAGAATGCTGGAAGTTTAGCTAAAAGATCTCTTTAGTGCTCAGCATCATAATTACCTGATTATTTTGGACTACTAGTTTCTTTTGGAAAATTTTAGTTTCACATGTCACATTAATTTGCTACAGAAAACTTTTTCTCTGAGGAGAAAGATTAGTTGTTTTGCATTGCTTCAGTTTTGTTATAGTGGTCAAGTGATTAAATTTCCCATTTTTTATTAGCTTAGCTTTTGTGACAAATGGTATTTTATTATAGTATCAGAGTAGTGGTCTTGAGTTTGAACCTTATCTCTGTGTACTTCTCATTTAAAGTTCCAAATCCAGGTGTTGGGCCCCACATATGGAAGGTGAGTCTGGGCTCACACATGAGGATGAGTGTTAGCTAATGGCTAAGTAATTATATTCACCATTTCCAATTAGCTTAAGTTTTTGGGACAAGTGGTAGTTATTAAGTTCAATTTATGTGGTAGAAGACTGATGTGAAATCAAGAATAGAAGTTTGTGATGAATGCCTTTGTTGTACAGTATTTGCATAGCATTACACATGTTTTTGGGGCTCGGTGATTATTATTTGTTGATGTCCTAAATTTTCTTTAGAAGCCTGTGGAGGATATATTGCCCTATTGACGTTCTATCAATTACTCTTCTTTTTCTTTGACTTTCTTGTTTCTTTTTCGCAAACTTGTTATTCTTCTTTCTGATTGTTGCTATTCTAATTCTTATGACATAGTGATGGAAAAACAGTGGGGGCATGTCTTGATCGGAATGGACTTCGCCCTGCTAGGTATTGGCGGACATCAGACAATATTGTCTATGTTGCATCTGAGGTGTGTTTTGCATTTTTCCTTTGATTTGATTTTTTTAATATACATAATTTGATAATTTTTCGTAAGAATTATGATGTTTATATTTTATTTGCGGAGACGGGTCATTGCTTTAAAGTATGGGTTAAATGGAGTAGGTCGGACAACGAAGCCTGTGTGAAGAACTCATGGGTGTAGCTTATGGAAGAGTCTTAGAACAAGGTGGGATAGATTTGTTAGCCTTGTTTGTTTTGAGCTGGGAGTGGAGAATATGTGGTATTTGGCATGATAGGAGGTGTGGGATCAACCTTTGAAGGAGTTGTATTCAATTTTCTACTCTTTGGTAGCTAACTGGGATGCTTTCTTACCTTCTTACTTGTAATGCAGTAGGGAGAGACATTGGGATGTTGATTCATAACATAGTTTAATGATGGGAATTGGACTACTTCCATGCACGGATTATTGTATTCAAATACGCCAAGGAGTGCTGGCCCTGACAGAATGAGATGGAGTTTCAGAGGTATTAGGATGTTTGATGTGCGGTCTTCCTGTGGTGTGCTATGAGCCCCAAGGGAGATCTTTTTCCCATGGAGAGGAATTTAGTGTGCCAAAGCCCCAAGAGGGGTAGCATTTATTGTCTGAACAACAACTTGGGGGAAGATTTCGACTAATGGTAATCTTAGAAAATGAGGAATCATTTATTGGTTGTGTAGGTGTAGCCAGGAGTTGGTGGATCATTTGTTGGTTCATTGTGATTTTGCTGATGCATTGTTGGACTATGTTTTTTGTCTCTTTGGAGCTAATTGGGTGATGCCACGTAGAGTATTTGATTAACTGGTTGGTTGGGGGAAATGGTTTGGTAAATGTTTGTTTGCTCTGTGGAATTTAGTTTCTTTGTGTTTGATGTGGCTTTGAAGATGTGAAAGTTATGGAAGTGCAGTTCAGATTTTTGTTTCTTAGATTACTCTGTGAATGGTCAATTGTCCTGGGTCTTGGTGACAATGGTACTATCACTGAGTTCGCCAATTCAATATCTTTTACTTGTAATGTTTTGGATACAATTTTTTAGACTACCTTGTACTTTGTATTGTTTATGGGGTAGTTTTTGTGGAGTAAAATTATTTACTGGTTAAGAGTTCAAATCTGCCTCATCTATGGATGATAGGGATTGGGTGTCTTGGCCGTTCAAAAAACTGTGAAATCTGGGCCTATTGGTTATAACTCAAAAGTTTCTTTATGATTGATGTATAACCATAAAAGGTGGATGGTTGGAGCATAAGTCTGTCTCATATTTTGATTCAGGGGATCAGCCTCTAGTTTGGCTTTTAGAATTCCTTGGCTTTCTTGAAACCAATTTACTCAGATTTGGATCTCCTTGCTTGATCATCTGTCATGTCAGGCCGTACTCAAGGAAATCTCTTATTAATTAACAGTTCAGTCTAACTACAATCCTCTTGCCCATTGTTGCTTTTACTTCTAACAAGAATTTGTGTCAATTTCTCAAAAAAATAAGAAAAAGTATATTGAGGACATTAATAGGTTCCATGAATGTACTTAAGATATTAAGCATTCCTTTTTGTTCTTATTTAGGTTGGTGTCCTACCTATGGATGAGTCGAAAGTTACAATGAAAGGCCGTCTAGGTCCAGGGATGATGATAGCTGTTGATTTAACCAGCGGACAGGTTTGTACACCATTGTATTTTGGTTTTGCTTGGTGCCATTGCATGATTGTTGCTATTGGATTTATTTGTGATGGCTATCTATTAAGTTCAGGATTGAAGCCAGTGAGTAAATTACTGAATGATCAAATTTGTAGAACTTTTAATTTTTAATTGCTGTTGTAAGACAATTACTTATAAAAACATTCCTGATGATTCTTTTTTTGGTTTGTTTAAACTTATTAGAATCACGTTTTATGGGGTTTTTATTTTTATTTTTTTTAAAGAATTTTTGGAGGGTTTCCTTCAAAAGTCACATTATTCAGTAGTAAAAGTCAACATTGTCATTGTTGTTTCTTGCATGGCATTTCATTTTATTATTCAGTAGTGTTATGCCTGTGCAATGCATGGCTTAATCAAGAATCTTACGTAAACTAAAAAACTATATTTCAATAATATAAATAAAAGTGAGGTTAGTTTTCTTCATTTCTTTTCTATTTATTCCAAATTGTTGACCAATTTTCCTAAAGGGTACACCATATTTCGATGATTTGTGCCTTAATGACATTATACTGATTGCAGGTTTATGAGAATACGGAGGTAAAAAAGCGAGTAGCCTTGTCAAATCCATTTGGACAGTGGATAAAGGAAAACTTGCGATCCTTGAAGCCTGTGAACTTCCTATCAGGAACAGTTATGGACAATGATGCAATATTGAGACACCAACAGTAAGTGTTCTACTTCATGAACTGTTTGGAGATGACCCTGACCACTGTGATGTGAGAGATGTTGTGAATGTTTCTTAATTTTTGTTTTTTTGGCTAACATGGGTATTTAGAGCTCTCTGAGTCGGATCATTCCCCTAGGTGTGTGTAGTCTCCTCGTTCCACAAACACCAAGTAATTACAAGGAGGAATCCCCTGGGGGTGGTCCTAAGATGCTGTCTAGGAGTTTGGAACTTAAAGTTTCTTTCTTAATCCTATTAGACACATATACTCTGTTAATAATATATCTGCAATTGTGTAAATATATGATTCCTGATTGATGTGTCTCAAATGATAATTCATTTTGGTTCCAGTTATACCTATGGTGTTGTGATTATAAATGCGATCCATTCTTGGTATGAAGGCAATCTTCCTTGTTACTGAAATTTGGAAGTCAAATAAATTAATTGGAAACAATTTAATTTAAAGGAATTGGGCGTGTGCGTTTTTGTTGTACCAATGGTGATGTGATTATAAATGCAATCCATTCTTCTTTGCAAGGAAGGAAATCTTCCTGGTTAACGAAAATTTTTGAAGCCAAATAAATGCATTGGTTAAAAGAATTGGGTGCGTGCAAAAAGTAGTAACTTTGCAATAGAATTTCATGGCCTTCAGCTTTCTTGAACACAAATTTTTGTGAAGGTTCAGAGCTGATTTGGAATCATGTTGCACACTAAGTGCAATGATTTCTGCCTGGAAATTATCTCCTGTAGAAATAGCAGTAAAGTATTGGTCAAACCTTGGGGCCATTGCAAGTGCCCTCTACCCAAGTGATGTGTTCTAGTTTTTAGTATGGAAATCAGCATCTTCAAAATTGGGGTAAGACTAACTACTTACCCACTCTTTTTATTTATTTATTTTTTTTATAACAAGGGTGTCTAGACCTCTTCGAGTACCTCATGACTATTCCCTTGGGCATGTGCAATCCTTCCATTCTAGACACACTGGGTAATTACATGGAGGAATCCCTTAGGGGTGACCCTAAGATGTTGGCAAGAGGTTTTGAAATCAAGATCTCATGAATATCATGAGACCTTAGGAACCACTAAGCCAACTCCTTGAGATTTACTACTTACCACCTTCTCTTAGACCTCACAATAGTGGATGTCTTGTGCATTGTATAAGACCTTTAGGAATAGCAGTAAAGTTTATATACTTAAATGAACAAAGAGAAGAGGGTATCTTGCTTACTAATTTTATTTCCTGAGAAACCTTCACACTATTGATTAGCCTGGGATTATGATGAAGTTTGTTAAATAATGTACCCACTATTTTTAAAGTGGTGGTGGCGGTACAAAGAGGAGAAAATGCTTGCTAGCTTATTCTTCTTTTTTTTTTTTTTTTGGGAACTCTATTTCTGTGGTGTTATTGATGATGCATATGCATGTGTGTTTGTGTACTAATAATACTTTAGTATATGGATTAATCTGCAATGTGGATGAAGTTCCTTAGAGATAAAATCCTCAATCTTTAATAATGGCTGTGATACAAAAGTAAGTGAATCGCATTTCTTTTGCCCCTACTTTTGGGAAGCCAATGAATTGTAGGTATTATGCGGTGATATTTGTGTTCACACGTCTTTGTGCTGTTCTGGTATGTTCATTTTCTGTTTATGGTGTAATGTAATAAAGTGGTTGATGGGAATCACATTCAGAAGACTGCATAGATTGCATTTCCTTGTTAAGTATCATATTGGTACTATATATTGAGACTGATTGCGTTACTTTGTTACTTGATCCCGGTATGACTACCTCAAGATTTTTATCAGACAAATTAATAGTTATCATCAGTAATTTGGTGATGGCCAAGAAATTAGTTTGAATACATTCTTGCAATAGTCTCCATTTTAAATGTTGTTCATTGTTTTGTATTTGATGGGACTAGGGCATTTGGCTACTCAAGCGAAGATGTGCAATTGGTTATTGAAACTATGGCTTCACAAGGGAAGGAGCCTACATTTTGCATGGGAGATGATATTCCACTGGCAATACTGTCTCAGAAGCCACACATGCTTTATGATTATTTTAAGCAGCGGTTTGCACAGGTATGCTATAATTTACTTAGCGTTGGTTTGCACGGGTTATTGTGTGAAACTGGGAGATTTGGCCAGCCTCATGTCTCCTGGTCTGGGGCCTTTTTTGCTCCACTAGCCTTGATTGGCTGATGGAGGATTTGGACCTGCAGTTTTCAGGTCATGGGCCCCAAATAGGAACCACTGATTTACAAAGTTTCATATAAAACTTACTCCAGACATTGTTTCATGCTTGCCTCCACTCAAGCGTATGAGCAAAGAATTTGTATATAAAGCTTGACCTGTTTTAGGGTATTATGCCCTGGAATGATCATGCATCCCAGTGTTTGAATGTTTTGGGATGGGCTTTGCATGTTTACGTTGTGCCTTGCTATCAACAACTGGGTAACTTTGCATTGGATGTGGTGAGATTGTCTAAGATAGATGTAGTTCTGCAGTGTTGGCCACTTGTTGATCAATCTTGTCTCAAAACCAAATATCCCTCTCCATCTCACACCCACCCACTCTGCAGTTGGCCCTACAATATCTCTTGAGGGACCTCTCGTCTAGAACTGTGCCCATCGAGATGACATAGTCAAGTGCATTGCAAATTTCTCCACTAGAGCATTATCTATTTGATGGGAAAATCTAGACTGGTACTGTTAAAATTTTCAGTTTCTCTTATGAACTTTTTCCATGGTGAAGCTGCAAGTTGCTGATGTATTTTTTTTCACATCAATCTGCAGGCTTCATAAGAAGTGTTCTTATGGACATGAGCATAATATATATTAAATTATATTATGTAAACCATTCTAAATATTATGGTGTTTCTTTGCTATCATTTTAAGCATTTTAGCTTGCAATTGGCTTTTTGATGAATTCTTGATGTTAATTT
Source organism: Quercus ilex subsp. ballota (assembly GCA_032727855.1). Classification (NCBI taxonomy): domain Eukaryota; kingdom Viridiplantae; phylum Streptophyta; class Magnoliopsida; order Fagales; family Fagaceae; genus Quercus; species Quercus ilex. The sequence goes on along the minus strand of CM064914.1, from coordinate 11,413,110 downwards.
TATATTTGAACTGGTTTTTCATTTGTGTTATCTGCAGGTTACAAATCCAGCTATTGACCCTCTTAGAGAAGGACTAGTCATGTCTCTTGAAATCAATATAGGGAAGCGAAGAAATATTTTAGAGGTTGGACCTGAAAATGCTTCACAGGTTTGTTAGGATCTCTCTTTCTGCCATATTAATGGCGTTTTTAACAATTATTTTGTATTGAGTTTTAGGTAAAATGATAATGTAATGCTTTCAGTTTTCAAATTTTGAACTGCACTTTATTAATTTTTTGCCATGGAGCAGGTTATTTTGTCCAGTCCCATACTGAATGAAGGGGAGCTTGAGTCCTTGCTAAATGATCCCTCTTTGAAACCCCAAGTTTTGCCGACATTTTTTGATATTCGTAAAGGAGTTGATGGTTCCTTGGAAAAGACGCTAAATAAGCTTTGTGAAGCTGCTGATGAAGCTGTTCGAAATGGTTCCCAACTGCTTGTTCTGTCGGACCGTTCTGATGTGCTGGTAAAAAACTTTCACCTTACCTCTGTATTCATCCTGAAGTTATCTTTGTTTTTATATCTCAATCCTTTTTTTAGCTCACTGAGAGTTTATATCTACTGTGAGCATGAGTTAAATTTATTAAGTTTAAAAAAATTATATTTAGTTAAATGACCATTGAACAGAAACTTTTCTAGTTCACTACTAGCATTATTCCTGATCATATCTATGTTTGAACTTCCTGATTATTATTCGTTGTCCAGCATTTTTCTTGATAAAGTTTTATGGCTTTATAAAATATTGTATGTTATGAAAATGATTGCCATTTGTCCTACACGTAGTGGCTCATGTTCTAGTGTGTATGCATGAGTTTTTACGTAAACACACACACACACACACATATATATGCGCACGTGTGTTGTACTTTAACGTACTCCTCATTAAAGCCTGTGAGGAAACTTTTTTGTAGACTGATTTTCTTATTTGGGAGCAATGCGTTGTTTCTTTTTCTTCCAGGAACCAACTCGTCCGGCAGTTCCAATACTTCTGGCTGTTGGTGCAGTTCATCAGCATCTTATTCAGAATGGATTGCGAATGTCAGCTTCTATTGTTGCAGACACTGCACAATGCTTCAGCACTCATCAGTTTGCCTGTTTGGTTGGATTTGGTGCAAGGTCATTTTTCCCTTGTGAAAATTTTTAAATAATGGATTTCTTTTTATTTGTTGAAAAAAATTAACAAATATTGTTTCTTGTTAATATTTTCTTAAAGCATTATTTTGTTTGGTCTGATGCCAGTTACTCTAAAATGTTCTCAGATAAATTCATTTTCTGTGTATTAGTTGCATTATCTTAGACAATTTCATATATCCTTTATAGTTGACACCTATGAAAAAAATAGATCGTTTATAGCTGATCCCACTGTGGGAAGCAAAAAATTACAAATGGGGGGGAGGGGGATTTGTACCCATAATCTCTCCATGGAGAGGAGCATACAATGCTACTGAGCCATGAGGCTCTTGGCATTTGTACGGCATACATAAAATAGAAAAAGTGTATTTCTGTAAATGTAGGAACAGTTTTTTATTACTTATAAAAAAAAAGTAGGAATAGTTTCTTGAAAGTAAAGCTATAAGTTGCAGGGACAAGATTACTTTCTGGAAATGTCTCAGTAGCTGATTAAATCCCTCTAACAGTGTAGAATATTGTAAAAATGCTTTAAATGTATATTAACTCCTGTTCCTGTTTTACATGCACGTTCAGTTGTGTTAATACTTGTCAAGAATTCCCATAGTTCATTCATTAAAAACTTGACCAAACTGTCTTATGAAAAGATCTTTGAGGGTTCTACTGCCCTCTGAATCAGAATCCTCTTCTTCATCTTGATTCCATTATTTGGGCTTGTTGATACTTTTACTTCTATTTTTTATCTTGAAAATGCTTAACACTATATCTCTTGAATAATTTTTTCAGTGCCATATGTCCATACTTGGCACTAGAAACATGCCGACAGTGGCGTCTGAGTAATAAAACTGTAAATTTGATGAGGAATGGAAAGATGCCTACTGTAACAATTGAGCAGGCTCAAAAGAACTTTTGCAAGGTCAGTACATCAATATTAGAAGGAATATTTTAGGGATGTAAATATTTTGCTGTAATTTTCTGATGCAATTCATGTAATATTGTTCCCATTGCGTGTGTTGGCCTAATTCAATTCAGGCACTTCTGTCAAGTGCGTTAAAACTTGCCAATGGTTTTGTAGCCAAGTGGCACCTGGGTTCCTTTGTAACCACTTGTACTGGGGTTCTATCCCCCACACCTACCAAGCAAAAAAATAGGGACATGCATAGAAATATTTAGTTAATTATTGTGAATTGTTTATTGGATTGGTTCTTATGCTGTTTTTATAGTAGTTGTTTTCTTATTTATTTTCATTGCTTATTTGATATTAAAGGAAAAATTTTAACATGTTTGCCTAGATTTGTTAAGGGGAACTAGGTAGATCATTTTATGTTCAATAAAAACAATTTAGTATAGCTGAAAGGCAATGCAATATGCAAACGAAACAAATTATTATGCTTTTATGTATTAATGGTCACTCTTAAACTTACGTTTGGTATTAGAACATGGCATTCAGCTATTGCATTAATAATTAGTGCTTTGCAAGGAAAATTGTTTATTTGAGGTTGCTTGAAAATTGGTTTCTTTATTATTAATTTTTTGATAAATAACGAAATTGTATTAATAAAAATCCAGGTACACTAGGGGTGTACATGGATAACAGTACATCAAAATCTTAAATTACAATGATCAAGCATTTCTAAAAAAATCGGTTTCCTTATGATGAAAGTTTAAATATAAATCATTAATAAGTTAAGAAATAGTGTAAAGAACATGGCAAGCTTTACTTAAAAGGGAGGTATTTTCAAGGTATTCAAAGGCAAAAGGCTACCTTAACTGAAGGCCTTTTATCACCTGAGGCATGAGGCAACAAAATGGCACTAGCTGAATTAAAGCAAAGCACCAAGTAATAAATATAGTTAATACATATAGAATTTACAAATAAATCAGATGGTTCTATTTCTCAATTTTTTTGACTTGCTCTTTTGGAACCTTCCTTTGGAACCAAGGTAGAAAAGATTGAGAAAATTGGTCATTCACAACCATTGATAAAGGATTCATCAAAAAGTTAAGGATTAGTAATCCTTTTTAGAAATTTAATGGATTTGACATTATACATATGCCGGGAAGGAAATCAAAAGAGGAAAGAAGATGAGTTCCCTTTTCTTTTATAATTTAGGAGTTGTGTGAGATGATAGTCTCATTCATGGTTTTGAATGAGAGAAAAAAGTGAGGGATCGTGGTGTGTGTGTGTTTGATGTGCTCCCTTACTATAAGTTATTGTCTGGTCCTCCCACTGATGTGTTTCCTTGGGAGTGCATTTGGTGTGCAAAGGTGCCTAAACATGTTCTTTCTTTTTATGGACAATAGCTAGGGGTGGGATACTCACCATTGATAATGTAGTTAAGAGAGGTCAGTTTGTGGTTAATAGGTGTTGCTGATGTTGTTATGAGTGGGAATTTGTGGATCATCTTCTGCTCCACTGTAAGGTTTCTTACGCTTTTTGGAGTGCAGTTTTTGAGGTGTTTAGGATTCAGTGGGTAATGCTGAGAACGGTTAGCTCTGTTCTTTTTGCTTGGAGAAATTGGTTTGGAAAGCACTTGTCAACTATATGGAATATGGTCCCGACATGTTTAATGTGGTTAGCTTGGCACGAACGTAATATTCACACCTTTGAAGACAATGAGAGACCCTTAGACCTCTTAAAATCTCTTCTCTTCGGCACTTTGTTTTAGTGGGCTTGTATTTGGGGTTTTATGCATTGTGTTTTGATTTCTGAATTCTTACAATCTGTTAGCTTTAGTTCTTGAACTTGTATTTGTTTCCTGTTCAGAGTGTTCATTATCTTGAACATGATGTTCAATTTTTTCTATAAAAGTCTTATTAACTATCAAAAAAAAAAAAAAAAGAGTGAGGAATCCTCTTTTCAACTTGTCTCTCCCACTACAAAATTATATGTATCTAATGTATTGAAATGTTACAATCAATTGTTTTTGACATGTGTTGCGTGAAGATTAGGTCTAGCATTTAATTCCAAAATAGATTTAATATGGTTTAGGCTCTATTAATTATTTTAGAAATAGGTGTTACAACAAGCATCTAGAAATTAATTAATGTTTTACAAAAAGCTTTCGTAAATAATTAATCTAACAATTAGTTTGCAACAAGCTTCTATAAATAAAAAATAACATAGGTTTACAAGCTCCTGGAAAAAAAAAAAGAACCAAAAAAAAAGAAAAATAAAGACTTAGGCTTTCACCTTAGCACCTTTTTCATGGTTTAAGGTGATCGCCTTGCTTGCCTACGATCTAAAGGCGAGTGCATCATTAAAGTTGCCTGGCATGCCTTTGACTACCATGCGTATTTCAAAAGAGGATCTATGAGTTTTTGGATGTACAAGGTTACCAAAGCAATCACACAATGTTGTGTGATTATGTTGGAAACTCGTTTATTGCCTGCATATTTTATATATATTATATTGCAGATATTATACTGCAATATATAATTTTATAACTTTAACCTCAAAATATATGGACTGGGAAGAGATATAGGAACATGAAGTTACATGTTTGCATGTGCCATGCATGCATGCACTCACGAACAGTTGTAGGTTAAAGAACAGAAGTGCAATGTAACAAAGACTGTATGTCTGGTATCTTTAGCTTGGATTTTTATGGAAAGTGCATTCATTATCTCTGTGTTTTACTTTTCTATAAAATTTCTGGGCATTTGGGTTGTCTGATGATTAATTTTAGTGAGTTCTTTTTTTGATAAGTGAGTTCTACCTTAAGAATTATCCACTTCTGGTTTATCTGTGGTTTCAATAGAAAAAAATGTTGCTCTATTCCATTGCTTTACTATTTTATACTGATTGTTTCTAATTATTTCAGGCTGTTAAATCCGGTCTTCTCAAAATTCTTTCCAAAATGGGAATCTCATTGCTTTCAAGGTATTAACTCTTTTTTCTTTTTATTTATTTATTTTTTGTAGTCAGTTATATCAGTTCTGGCACAATAGTTATTTGATTTACATGGTCCAAATTGTTTGTTTTTTGTTTTAAATAGGTCAGTTTACAGATGTGCTTTTTAAGTTCATAATTTATGTAGTCATGTTGGCAACTCCACTTACTAGTTTCTGGTCCTATAGTTATTGTGGTGCACAGATATTTGAGATTTATGGATTAGGGAAGGAGATTGTTGATCTTTCATTTTGTGGAAGTGTCTCAAAAATTGGTGGATTAACTTTTGATGAGGTAAGGAAAACTTAAATGAAGCCCTTGGTCTTGTGATTGAATATATTTTCCTTTATATTGGCTTTAGATAAAGGAATTCATATTTTATGGAAAATCTAAAATGATGGGGTTTATCGTTCCATTATTTAAACTCCCACCAAATATTAATTTCATTGTTTGGATATCATATAGAAAAGGAAATAACATTCATCAGCTCTATGAAATTCTTGTTGGTTTGGTATATGCCTATACCATATAGCTTATTTCTGGTGGCTTTATTTGCTTAAAAAAGAATTTGAACAAAAGTAGAATTGTACCAAAAAGAAAAAGAAAAAGGGTGTGGCTTAAAAAAGAAGCAAAATAAGCAAAGTAAAAAACAAAGCCTTACAACAAATTAAAAAAAAAAGACAGTGAAAGAAATTCTAATTTTCATCTTCCAAATAAAGAATTCCCTCTGTAACTCACTACCATTGAATTGGGACTACTCCTGGTCATGTTAACCCAAGCCTAAATCAACTACACAGATAAATAACCCCAGTAACCATGATTATCGTTAACTGGCAAACACATTGGAAGAGAAGCTCTGGATGAATCAATTGAAGTGATATGTAGGCGAGAGAGCTTCAAGGAGAACCACAATGAATATGACTTAGGCTATATAGCTGCTGATGGCAACTTTCCAGAGTACTGGTTGGACTCGGTCAGCGGTGAGCTGATCAAGGTGGGAGGAGACAGAGCATCTGTAGAGGGCACACTGGGATGAGTCAAAGGTGAACTTGTATGAGCTGTACAGTAACACTAAAGCAGTTCCGGGTTATTCAAGAATGATTTGTTTTCACGCTTAGATTGGATGTGGGCATGGAAAGGAAGTGGTGAGTGAGTAAGAAAGCAAAGCTGGCGGAATTTGGAAAAAATGTCTATATAGGTGGAATTTTATAAATAGAAATTTGAGCCCTCAAATCCAGTCTAAAATTCTCTGTTGAAATTTAAAATTTCTTCCTCCTAACACACCCACACAAGAAACTTTCTATGGCAGAAGTTTAAATTCTGTCAAATGCCTAAGAGCTGTTTATTAATTCTGAACCCAAGCACATTGTTAGGATATGCCTGTTTTATAGGAATTTGGGATGAAGATTGTTAATTTTTGGCTATTTGTTTGAGAAAATTCTTGAGAATTAAAATTTCCATGAACCTCTTGATTCCTATAAAACGTGAGAGTTCTAACCACCACTTTTTAGGTAGGAAACGTCAAGTGAATTCTATTTGTGAGAATAACCAATGTAACACTTAAATTCAACTTTTCAGGTGTTTTGTTATATAAAAATATCATCCATAGTGGTCAAATTATTAATTCTAAGCTACAATAAGAGTATGTATAAGTATTTTTTTGAAGCAATTAGAATTTATAATTTTAAATATAGTGTTCTCTAAAATATGTTTTAAAATTCAAATTCTAAGCATTTTTAACAGCATAATGTGTAATTATTCTGGAAACTAACTCTTAAATGATTTTTACAACACTCATTAAAGATCTTGAAAGGGTGTTCTCTTCAGGAATAACATAGGAATTTGTAATTTGTGTGAAATGCATTTAATCCACTGTAAAGAGTCCTCACCTGTATCTTGAAAATCTCGATGACCAACACTAATGCGATAGTGCTGGCAGATGGTAACTTCTGGGGAAGGACTTAGAGGCACGTAATTTGTTAATTTCAATTACATTGACTTTGCATTTGAGAAATGACTGCACTGAGAACCACATATCCAGGAGGACTCAAATTCTCTTCGTTACATGAGAACAAGGAAACAAGATTGTTGAATTACCATGTCTTATTGTAATTGCTTTCAGTTTGTAGGTAGCATATTACTTTGACAAAGTTGTAACATCCAATTCCCGGAGTGCACAAGTTTTACGGATATGGTTACGTTTTGTTGTGACCTATTAAGTTTATCTGTTGTTTCTTCACAATTGTAACAGTGTAGAGTTCAATTTAGTTGTAAGAGTAGTACTAATTTAATAATTGGGTATATCATTTGCTCTGCATAGTAGATTAAAGGATCCAGAATGACTAAATCCTAATGCAGCTGAGCTCAGTTTTTGATGAGAACTTATGTGAGTAGGATAAACAAATTATGAGCTTCTAAATTTAACTTTGGGACCAAGAAATCTAACAAATCATTAGCCTTTGGTGGCTTACACTATGTTCATACAGTCTTCCCAAACTTTAATCTCCTTTTTCCCCCTGGTATAATAATGGTGCATCTAACTGTTGATGTCTATGTCAATTGATTATGTTTTCTGGAAATACTCCTTTTTTGCAGCTGGCTAGGGAGACTTTATCTTTTTGGGTGAAGGCATTCTCTGAGGATACAGCTAAAAGACTAGAAAATTTTGGGTTTATACAATTCAGACCAGGAGGTATCATATGTTTTTACTTTTATTTTTTTATTTTTATTTTTATTTTTATTTTGGTTGGGGTGGAGACATTTTTATGCAATGCAAGGACTGGCTACATAATTTATACAAGTGGATCCTTTATTGAAAATTTCAGGAAATTATTGCTGCTAGAAGTGAATCAATATGTTGCTTTTAATTGTAATCCATACAAACTATTCCACTTTTAGTTAGAATGATGCAATTTCACGTCTATATCTTTGAAAGCTGACAGCATGGGTTGTATTTGTTCATTATGCTTTTGCCTTACCTAAGAACGTCTTGAAAGTCTAACTGTTCTACTTTATTTTCTTTTAATTTTTTTTTTAAGGGGAGTATCATGGAAACAATCCTGAGATGTCAAAATTACTCCATAAAGCTGTTCGCCAAAAGAGTGAAAGTGCATTTTCAGTTTATCAGCAACATTTGGCTAACCGACCTGTTAATGTGAGTGCCGAAGTCATTTATTATTTTTCATCCTTTTCTGATATTTTACTAAAATTATTGAAAATCAACATTCTATTATCATATGAAGTTGACCTTAATCTCTTTTTTTGACTGTAGGTTCTTCGTGATCTTCTTGAGTTCAAAAGTGATCGCGCTCCAATTCCTGTGGGAAAGGTTGAGCCTGCTGTATCTATTGTGCTACGGTTTTGCACTGGTGGGATGTCACTTGGAGCTATTTCAAGAGAAACTCATGAAGCCATTGCTATTGCTATGAATAGATTAGGTGGAAAATCTAATTCCGGAGAAGGTGGTGAGGTAGTTTTCCCACTATTATAAGTTCATCCTACGCTAGTGACTTCAAGTATATCACTTTAGGTCCTCTTTAGTTTCGTTCAGCCAAGTTGAAACAAGATTTGAAAATTATAATTATAATATACTGTACGTTTTTGCATCCAGGATCCCATTCGTTGGAGACCACTTACTGATGTTGTTGATGGGTACTCGCCAACGCTTCCTCATCTCAAAGGTCTTCAAAATGGGGATACAGCTACAAGTGCTATCAAACAGGTCACTTCATTGAACTTTTTCTTTAAAATGACTTCATAGATTAACATGGTTTCTGCAATCTGACTATATAATTCAATTGTTAGCACTGTAGTCTACTATTTGTATAATTTTCCTTAATGGGAAGGTCATGATCTTTTCATCATATTCACGAGGCTATTCTTTCTTGAATTGATTAGAAGTAGCTTCCTACTATGTATTTAAATATAATCAATGCTTTACAAAACTTTGCTGCGTCATATTCAGGTTGCTTCAGGACGTTTTGGTGTCACTCCAATGTTCTTAGCCAATGCTGATCAATTAGAAATCAAAATCGCACAAGGTGCAAAGCCTGGTGAAGGTGGTCAATTGCCTGGGAAAAAAGTTAGTGCATATATTGCAAGGTTAAGAAATTCTAAACCTGGGGTTCCACTTATTTCTCCACCTCCTCACCACGACATCTATTCCATAGAAGATCTTGCCCAATTGATCTTTGACCTTCATCAGGTGATTATCTGCAGCATATCAAATCTTCATATTTTCCTAGTAAGACAGAGGTACTAAACACTAATAGAAATGATAGCTAATTTCTACTGATTGAATAGGTCAATCCTAAGGCTAAGGTGTCGGTAAAGCTAGTGGCAGAAGCAGGAATTGGCACTGTTGCTTCTGGGGTTGCAAAGGGTAATGCTGATGTTATACAGGTAGATTATCCGTTATCATATTTATGTTTTGAGCAATGAAACTATCTTAAATGTCTGTGGTATCATTTCTCCATTCTTTGCCCTATTATCAAAATATCATAATCTCAATAATTTGTGTACCTGTAAAAGTATGAATCTTTATAGATCATTTTTGGCGTACATAAAGTCCGTTTGGATACAGCTTATTTTGCTGAAAACTGAAAATTAAAATCACTGTAGTAAAATAATTTTTAAATGTGTTAATAGTGCTATAGGACCCATTTTTAATTTTTTTTTCCTTGAATAAAGTGGTTGTGGGTCCCGTGAACAGTGTGTGAATAGTGCACTTTGTCTCCTACCCACTGAAATGCGTGCATCAAAAAAAAAAAAAAAAAAAAAAAAAAGGAAAACGCCAGATGCAGACGCGCTGGCTCATCCGGATCCAAACAATCACATAATGTTATATATTTTGCATCTTAGATGATATCTTGTGCTCCATTGCATTTTTAAATAATGTTCTTGATCTAATTATTTGTGGATTACCAAGGGTCACTAGTAGCTAAAGATTGCTTCTGCAGCCCTTAAAACTCTTTCAGTGCAACATAAGCATTTTGATATTTTACTGATTACTCTTAATTTGCTTGGCAGATATCAGGGCATGATGGTGGAACTGGAGCCAGCCCTATAAGTTCCATCAAGCATGCTGGTGGTCCCTGGGAACTTGGACTTACAGAGACACACCAGGTTATTGTTTGACATATATGAGCTAAATAGTGGAAGTTGCTTGTTTTGATTCTCTTTGGACAGACCCATATTTACTATTTGATTTATGATGATTTTTTACAGACACTTATTGAAAATGGTCTAAGGGAAAGGGTCATTCTCAGAGTTGATGGTGGCTTTAAAAGTGGAGTTGATGTCCTAACAGCTGCAGCTATGGGTGCTGATGAGTATGGGTTTGGTTCTGTGGCAATGATTGCTACTGGTTGTGTGATGGCCCGAATTTGCCACACAAATAATTGTCCTGTTGGCGTTGCCAGTCAGGTAATAAGGCTGATTTGTTAGTTCGTGTTTTTATTTCTTGTGCTCTTTTCCAGCAAATGTGGGAGTACATTTCTTTTCCCCACTATTTAAAATTCATTTTACTTCAGAGAGAAGAACTGCGTGCTCGGTTCCCTGGTGTGCCTGGTGATCTTGTCAACTTCTTTTTATATGTTGCTGAGGAGGTAATCTGTTTGTTTGTTTGTTTGTTTGTTTTTTTTCTTTTTTCTTTTTCCTGATGGGATTTGTCTTCAAATTTTATGGTCCTTGATTTGATCTGTTCTTTACTTTGAATTTTCTCCTAACTGTTTTGACCATACTTTGGGTTAAAGCCCTTTGAGGTTCATTTTCTTATAGGTTAATCAACTATTTACTTATTTTGGCCAGGTAAGAGGCATGTTGGCACAACTGGGATATGAGAAGTTGGATGATATTATTGGTAGGACAGATTTATTAAGACCACGAGATATCTCTCTAATGAAAACCCAACATCTTGATCTCAGTTACATTCTATCAGTACGTATTTATTTAATTTCTTATATTCTTATCATGTGTAATTGCTTTAGTACATGCCTATTTTATTTCTTATATTTGAATGCCTTCTCTTTTATTTCCAGAATGTTGGGCTACCAAAATGGAGTAGTACTGAAATCAGGAATCAAGATGTTCATACTAATGGTCCTGTTCTGGATGATATTTTACTAGCGGATCCAGAGGTAATGACTCTTGATAATTTGGGGTAGTTGCTACAAAATGCAGTTAGCATTGACATTGATATTAATGCTTCGTGGGTTTTAGGTTGAATTTTATTGACTAGTGTTAGAGAATTAGAGAGAGAATATTATATGGGTATGTACAATGTGCTGTATAAGTGGTACTGCCCTGTGGCTAAAATCTCTTTTGTCCACGTCCTAATCTCTTTTGCTGTCAATCTTAACTAGCCTCTATATTATCATGATGTGAAGAATGCATTTCTACATGGTCATTTGCTCAAGGAAGTATAGCTACCAGTTGTGTTTTTTGCTCATGCGAAGTGTTCGGGCCATGTCTGCAAGTTGAAGAAAGTATTATAAGGTCTCAAGCAGTTACTAAGAGCATGGTTTTAGGAAAATTTTCTGAAATTGTCATAAAATTTGGTGTCCATCGTTGTCAGACATCTTTCAGTATTCCACTTGCACAATGATATTGTTTATGAGTACGATATAATATTTACTAGAAATGGCTATGAAGACATTACTAGATTGAAACTATCTTTACCACACTACTTTCACACTAACGATCTTGGCATACTTCAATATTTCTTGGAAATTGAAGTTGCAAGGCATAGGTAAGGCATCAATTTAAGAGATTGGATTGTTGGGTTTTTGTCTTGTTGACACTCCTATGGATTCTGTTAGAATCATAGTTAAATAATTAAATTCACTATTTCTTAAAAACTTAAGCTTTTAGGATGATTGGTAATTTATCATGGTATTAGAGTAGGTGGTCATAAGTTCTAACCCTACGTCCACTCTACCTCTCATTTAAGAAGTTAAAAATTCCCATGTACTGGGTCCCATTTATTAAGTGGAGCTTGGGCACACATGTTTGGAGGAGTGCTAAAATCATGGTTAAATGTTTAAATTCACCATATCCTAAGTCCTAACAGCCTTTGCTTTTGGGACTACCGATGATTCATCATATTCAAATCAGGAACTCATAAAGTCATAAAAATTTAGAGATAAAGGAGACCTTATTTTTGATCCTAACTGATAATGTTGATTGGTTAGGAAGCTCAAATTGTCATATTGTTTAAAAAGAATGGTCAATCTCAAGGTGGCAGGTTTCATTGATGCAGATTGGGTAGGATGGTCCATCAGAGGGTATTGTACATTTTTATAATGAAATCTTGTAACGTGGAAAAGTAAAAAGGAAAATGTAGTTGCTCAGTTGAGTGTAGCAGTATAATACCGGCAAATGGCACATACTACTTGAGTTGACTTGGAAGCCAGTTTGACATCATTTGTTGAAGTTGATGGCTGATTCTTATTTTATCTTCATTGTTATTATTATTATTTTTGGGAGGGGTTGGGGGGGGGGGGGGGGGGGGGGGGGTGGGGGTGGTGTTGTGTAGAAGAGCTTGATGGATGTTAATTCTAAGGACATGAGATAAAAATGTCATATTGGTCAATGCTACTTTATCCACAAGCATTTATTCTGTGCATTGCTACCTATACCCACTATATAATAAGATATTATGTATGTTTGTGCAGATATCAGATGCAATTGATAATGAAAAGGTGATCCATAAGAATGTAAAGATTTACAATGTCGATCGTGCTGCTTGTGGACGCATTGCGGGGGTAATTGCAAAAAAGTATGGTGACACTGGTTTTGCTGGGCAGTTGAACATAACGTAAGCTCTGGGTTTGACATAGCAATTGTTAATAAATGAAAGGGTCTATATGGTGATGTTCCTTTCATTCTAATGCTGGCTAATCAGTATTTTTCAATATATTCAGATTCGTGGGGAGTGCTGGGCAGTCATTTGCATGCTTTTTGACACCTGGAATGAATATTCGGTTAATAGGAGAGTCCAATGACTATGTGGGAAAGGTTTGTCGACCAAATCTTTGCATGCTCGAGAAGTTGAAGATTTTACTTGAACCTCGATAGAGTAACGTGATTGAGTTATTACTAGTTCAAGAATTTTGCAATGTTATGTTTTAATTGAGTTTTGGGTTAACTAGGCTGTGTAGACTCGGGTTGATAATTCTTTAATTGACTAGGCACATTAGATGTTCATTTAATTGTGTTTTGCCAAAGCAGTTTTGTTCTTACCCTTCTTTTTTCTTGAAAGGTTGCTTATAACGAAACTAAGAGTATTAAGTCGAACTATTTTAACTTGGGCTGTTTTTCTATAATAAACCCAATTGGCCATATCAATGACTTGGTATTTCATATGTATTCCTACTGTCAATTTCTGATGTCGGAATATAAATGTTTCAAGGGTATTGCTGGAGGTGAGTTGGTTGTAGTTCCTGTTGATAACACTGGGTTCTGCCCTGAGGATGCGACTATTGTTGGGAATACTTGCCTGTATGGGGCAACAGGTGGTCAAGTCTTTGTCAGAGGAAAAGCTGGGGAACGATTTGCTGTTAGAAACTCACTTGCTGAAGCAGTGGTTGAGGGCACTGGAGACCATTGTTGTGAGTACATGACGGGTGGTTGCGTGGTTGTACTTGGAAAGTAAGTGATGCCTCATAACATTTTTTACCCTTATGGTGAAGAAAATTGAAGAGAATGGAATTTGAACCACTTCTATCTTTTAATTGTGACAGAGTGGGTAGAAATGTAGCTGCTGGAATGACTGGTGGTTTGGCATACATTCTTGATGAGGACAACACTCTCCTCCCCAAGGTATGTGCTTTTTCATTGCAGTACTTCGTGGAACTTTATGCAGTTGGAAACATGTCAACTCTCTCTTTTTTTTCCTTAAGTTTTTTTCCCTTCTGCTGCTAATTGTTCACTATCACCTTACTTCATTATCTATGTGCTAGGTCAGTTGTTCAGTATTGTGACTATTTAGAATTGGCCCCAAGGGACAACAAAATGGTCTGTTGACAGTTGTATTTGAACCTTGTTAAATATATTGGGTTTATCTTGATGTAATGGCCTAAGAGGCCCAGTTATGTTGTAAGCCCATGTAGGGCTAACCCTAGCTTCTAGTCTCTATATATACCCTGTTAAGGGTTCATTGTAATCATTGACTTCAGCATATAGTAAAGATGTAGTTGCTAGGGCTTTATCCCGTGGATGTAAGCCGTCAGGCCAAACAACGTAATCCTTCGTGTTCTTCTCTCTTTCTTGCTTCCGCTTCTCTATATTATTTTATTCTTGTCCTTAAGAATCCTAATAAAAATGGTTATAATTAAGAATGAGATTTGGAGTCACAAAAAATTTGTTCCTATCTATTCCCTTTCCAGCTGCTTCAACTGGCCTTCCCTGTAGCAGCATTGTATTCTTGTAACTTAGTTGTTTAATGTACTTTTTAAAGTGAATCTGACGTTATAATTAATTTATGGTATATAAAAAGTTTGTTAGCTTTACATTGCCTGGAGAAGTTGTAGATGCATTGCATGGCATATATTACTGCCGGAAAATGAAATAGATGCATTACATGACATTATTATTAATATGGTAACTATTTTTTTTCCTAATTACATGGGATGCATATAAATGGAGATTAATTTATTCTTTTAATAATTCTTCTCTGTTTTCTCCCTGGTGTTTATATTTGTTTTTCATTATCTATCAAGAAAATATGATTCTGCTATGAGCTGTGTGAGGATGGACAGGAACATCTCATTTGACTTTGTCTTTGGTACTGTCATAGAATCACTAGACAGTCAGTGACTAATTAAATCCCTATCTCTTGGTCAATTTAACCAAGGGGCTGATGCATACATGTTATTTCTATAAATTCCCCCCGTTTTTCTACTCAAACCATTGGCATTGTTTCACTGGCGTTTCATGGGAGCTAGCGCATATCATTTTCTCAACTGATGCTCTTTTGCTTTCCTTCTGTGTACTAATTATCTAATCATGTTAACTTTGAAATCATATCTTGTAAAATGTTGACAGGTAAATAAAGAAATTGTCAAGATCCAAAGAGTGACTGCGACTGTGGGGCAGATGCAGCTGAAGAACCTTATTGAAGCCCATGTTGTAAGTGCACATAATGATCTGCATAAGCATGCATGCACCCTCATGACATGCCACAAAGGCACACCTTAAACAGAAAAAGCTCGAATATTTTCCTACCTTTAGCATTATGCCTGAGCTGATGCTGGATTATGTTGATATACAACTAGCACGTCAAACTTTACTATTCAAACTTTAAAAAAAAAAAAATTAATTTTAATTTTTTTAATCAATTTTTGGTGTAGGAAAAAACTGGGAGCAGTAAAGGTTCTGCTATTCTGAAGGAGTGGGACACATATCTACCACTGTTTTGGCAGCTGGTTCCACCTAGTGAAGAAGACACCCCAGAAGCTTGTGCAGATTATGAGAAAACAGGTGCTGGGCAGGTCACTTTGCAATCTGCTTAGGATAATGATTCAAAAGTACCCTGAGACCAGCACTGAAATCACATAAACTGCTTCCCAATCTGTACAGTCATATACACGGGAGATGGATTATTAAGTTAAATACTACTGCTACTTACAAGGATTTGAATGATTTAGTGCTGAGGGTGGAAAAAAAAGTTTTAATCAAAGATTAGCAGTGCATTACCTGAAGTTGGAGACCCTTATCTGTACATTGAAAAGCATGCACATTTGGTCACATAAAATTTGTATAGTGATTGTCAGACATTGTAAATTCAAGCTCAGATTTTTCCAATCTTTCAAAGCAGTGTCATGGCCTGCTATTGCTAGTCATTCCTCTTTAGTTTAATTAAATTCTGGTTGAGCTTTCTTCAGATTTTTATTTTTTGTTACCATGTAAAAAGTGCATTCAAAAGAGCATCATAGTATAGAAATTTCTAATCTTGCTTCTTACTATACTGACCACGCACATGTTGTAGTTACATAATCTAATTTATTGTTTAGGACTCAAATAGTTTGATAAATGAAATTAATAAAAACGATTCTTGTTTGTGGATGAATTGTTTTTTGATACATCAATAGTCAGGGATGGGGAGATTTGAATCTTGAATATTTTCATTAGAAACACCAAGAGATATTAATCAAGTTGAATTACAAGACTGGAATTTGTGGATGAATTGTTGGTCATTGCTAAGGCTCTCAAGCACCGTACAACTGTGAAGCAGTCAAATAGTAGCATACATCAAAAAATTATTGTTATCAGTTTTTGGGTTAAAATAAAAAAAATGTTACGACTGTTTTCCAATTCAGCTTTTCATTTGACAAGTACGCATCCTTTATCTGGAAATGAATTTTCTTTTAAATCAGGTGGCCCGAGGATCACAATTTCAGTATTAGTGCCTTATCGTGATCCATATCCAAAAACCAATACGGGCCCCATCACATTCTGTCATCTTTCCAAAATGTAGACAGAATGAGTAGCCGGTAGGAAAATCTCATGTTTGGGAGCATGGCAATATGGTTCCCATTGAAGGAATTCGCTACGGAGCAGACTTCACATTCTCATATTTGCCTTGAAATTCACATGCTGAAAAAGAAATTTGTTTAATAATTTTTATTAGACGGTAAAATCTTTTCCAATGAAAATAAGGTATATGACTATCCTGCCTTTATTAAGAAGCAAAGTCTAACCTTATTTTGTGGGCCTGCAGTCCAAGAGATCTTTTCAATGGACAAGAAAATAAAAATGGTTCCTGTTGAACTTGTCCAACTCCTTGGCTTTGATTTCTACACTTTCTTAATAGGGCTAAACATATAAATTGGTAAAAAGGGTAACGCTTCCTAGTGTTTAATGGTCAGAAAAAAAAAGTATTGAGATCTATATAAGTGTAGTCTCTGTTCCTATCTAGACCGCACATCATCTAGATGGGCGGCTAAGAGTGGCGGTTGTACTTGGTTTAACCGAACTAATTGTGCATTTGGACAAGTCAAATTTTGATTATTCACATAATTCTTCGTCCTTTGTACTTCTAAGAAATAGTCCTTTTTTTTTTTGGAGAAATTTCTAAGAAATAGTCTTGAACCTTCAAAACACATGCATTTTGCCCAAACATTTATCGTCATTTCAATTATGAACGGTTCCATTGTTCAATCCATGTTTGGTACATCCACACCAACAACTATTATCCCAATTTTCCAACCTGCTAATAGACTTGAATACGATGGCGTACGTAATTTATACACGTGAGAATTAATTTAGATGGTAAATTAATCCAAAGACAGCTAGGGAAATTAAAAAAAAAAAAAAAAAGATTTAAATAAAATCATATACTTTTAAAAAGGCGATTCTCAAATCATAAACCTGTTACATATGAAGTCATTAACGTAAAAGACAAACCAAATAATGTCATGTGACTTCAAATGAAATGACATTCATAAATTGTTGATGTTGTCGCAATCACACATCGTTTCGTTCAAGCATTTTCTATTAATGATATTACTGTTAATGAGTTATAATTTGAATTGAAATGATTACTCTTTTGAAAGTGTTGGGTTTATTTGAAAGTCTTGAAAGTGAAGGATTTATTTTCAAAGGAGAATGTGAAATTTAGGAGGAAAGGGGAATAATTATTCTTCACAAAGAAGCACCCAATCACAAATTCCAATATCAATAATGTAAAAACTCTTTTTAGAAGAATGTGTAAATGCAGTGAAGGTCGAATGGGAGATGCACCATACAATGAAAAGGCCCTTTTGTCGACTACTATAAAGCATAACTAGGAAGGATGGATTCCTCTTTTGTCCACAAGAATAGGAGACTAGTTTAAATTGCTTCTCATTAGGTCCAAATGAGCTACCCCACCAAGCAGTTTCATGGTCCAAAGTCCAAACCAATGCAATGCACTTAGTCACTTGCAACAATTAGACATGTCAATTGGACTCTTCTGAAATTGGAGTCCACTCTCTTTTAGCAGAGGTGACAGTAAAACTAACCTTAATACGGAGAGACTATATGCTTCAAATAATTTTTATTTTTTTGTATCATACTGTTCTCCACAAGCTAGACAGGTGCGTATACTAATGCTGGTATTTCAATCTTGGTTTGGCTACATTTAAAAATTGCAAGTTTTTCTAAGTTGCTAAAAAAAGAAAATGGCATTTCAACTTTCAATCTCAACTACTATTCTCTTTTGTGTTTCTTTCTCCTTGAGCACATAAATCGCAAGTTCCACTTCCACCGGTGGAGAGGAAAGGTGAGAGAGACTGAGGAATTGACTTGGTCAAGTTTGGGTTGACTTGATTGAGCCCTGCGATGGTAGTGAGAGTGAGATAGTGTAGACACGATGGAGAGAGATGGAGCTCAAAGAGGGCGTAACCAATGACTCTATAAGGGACTAGAGAGAGGTTAAAAGGAAGAATGAAATTATTATTATTACTTTTTGAGCGAAATAAGGATAAATTTATATATATATATATATATATACATATACATATATATTAAAAATCAACCTTGTATATGTACCAACCAAAATTCAAGTATCACTTGATATTTAGCAAAACAGACCAGAATATAAATCGAGATGGATCATGGGATTATTTGTATTGAATAACCAATGCAAAATATTTTAATTGTTTCGATTTCGAATGGAACAAGTTGAAGTTGATAATTTTATTTTGTTGTGGTTATATTTAAATATGATTTAAATTAATATGCTAACATGTTTATTTTGGTCAAATGCATGGGTAAACAGTAATCTAGATCCTTGTCAAAGTGGATCTTAAGTAAAAAAACAGAAAAGAAAACTCAAACCTCCATATAATTCCTTTATTCATTTGGGAAGACTATTTTTCACAACCAGAAGATTTTCTAAAGTCGCTCCTTTGGCTAGACTTATTTTACAGTTTAATTTATTTATTTGATTAGTTAGCCTTTTAAATCTTCACTTCTTAACTTTGGTACATATATATGTTTTTTATTTATTTATTATATAAATAAGGTTATTATTATTATTATTATTATTCAATAATTGTCAACTAATAGAACTACAAGACTTTTAGCTTATATCAATAAGTTTAGGAAAATACTAACAGATGCTTTTAGGGTAATAGTTAATAATCCATTTAAATAAAATTTTTATAGGAAAAGAAAAGAAAAAATAATTAATATTTTGACAGCTTTTTTCATTTTTCATAAAAATTGTGTCAAAACTTTTCTAAAACAAATTACTAACCACTGCCTTAAGAACACCCGCTAACATGGCCCATAAGTTTATACCAATAAAAACAAGCTTTCCCAAAAGCAGCCTCTATATCATTATTAAGGGACAAAGAAGCCTCTACATCCATGTACACACAACCAAATGATTTGGACTTTTTGACCAGAAAATCAACTGCATTTCCAAAATGCTCACATTTAGCCACTACTTTTTTACTTTCTCTACCACCACCAAAGGTCCTGCCTAACTTATAGGCAGGCAGATCCATTTTGGATAATGCCATAAAGAAAAAGGCAAGGAAATTAAAAATGAAAAAGCCAAATACACATGAAACTGGTTGGTCATATGTAAAATAAGCGGATGCCCCCAACGCAACAAAAAACACAAAAACTAATGTAATCAAGGTATCTTGAATAGTGGGTTTTTGAAAAAGTCTTTTGTTGTTAGATAAGAGATTTGAATTCAAACTGAATTAAAATATAAAAGAAAAAAATTAATTAGTGTTTTAATTTAATAATAAAGATCAATCATCATAAAGTGGACATTATAAATTAAAATTATATATATATATATATATAAAATAAGACTTGGTTTAGGTCCAGTGTCAAAAACATCATCTCAATGAATCTAGTCCTGTTAAATACTGAATCTAAGTCTGATCTAATAAAATAAAAGCCTGAGTATTAAATAGTAATAGTGTGAAGGTGTAAGAGCTAGAACCTATAAGCTCTACTAGTGCCAAACCGCTGGCTTATTAGGCTATTAGCTGTACAAACAGCCATGAAAACCGCCGAAAGCTAGTAGTGGACAGTTTGTTTTGATCCAGATTCATCTGTATCTATCGCCCATAGTTATTTCTTATTATTATTACTCATTACTTACCCCCTCTTTCCTTTATACCATCTTGAAAAGTAAATCAAGCCCAAAAAAGCCAAAATTTTTATTACCATAACTTATTCAACACATTTTGTCCTTTATATGACAGTATGTAAGTGACGAAGGAAAAAAAAAAAGTTCATATAAAAATAATAGTTATTCAGTTACAATTTGTCACTTAAAATAATTATAATAAAGTATATTTTGTCACAATTTTTTTAAATGACAGCCTGTAAGTAGCCAAGAAAATAAATTAGTCTATATAATAATAATAGTTCGTTAGTCACAGCCTGCAACTTAAAATATTTGTAATAAAGTATGTAAAATATGTTACTTAAAATAATTGTAATAAAGTGTGTGAAATATGTTGTAATGGTCCTACAAATATTAGATAAAAAAGCTACAGTTTCAGTGATCACCATTTTATGACCAAGACCATGACCGACACGTGTGTAACCAATAGCTCCTGTCGGCTTAAGGAAACAAATGCAAACCAAAATTTCCTATATATATAAAGGGCTGCTTCCTCGTTCTCTACGTGATTTGACTTCATATCTTCTCTCACTGTAGTTGTATTTGTATCTATCTGTCTTTCTTATTTTATTTTTATTTTTCATTTCCCCCTTGTTTATTGAAATTTTCAACATAATCACCCCCTAGATTCTCGCTCTAATTCTGTATTGTGAAGCTACCTCATGAGTACTACAAAAATAACAGAAAGTGTGACTTTTACATAGGACTACTAGTTAATTACTCAGGTCATGCCAACAGTCTCTGTGGTAAATGGCATTTCTTGGTTCTTACCTATCTCTCCCAAAATGGATCTCTACCAAAGCCCACAGGTCTAGATTCTACCCTACAAAAGGACCTTTTTTTTTTTTTTTTTTCCTTGTTTAGTAACCCAACAAAAGGATTATTTATTATCCACTGCCCTGGGTTGAAAGGCAGTTTTCTATTGCGCAGAAAAGGGAAAAATCATGACTTAAAATACACTTTTGATCCTAAAAATTAGGGCTATTTTGAGTTGAAAATTTTTTATTTTAACTATTTGTGTTAGTTTTATGACATAATTAAACATTAAGAACATTTGACAGTTGGATTCCTAACAAAAATAGAAGATAGGATGATGAATATGAAAACAAAATCAAACATGAAATGCCTGAATTGAAACTTAAGAGATTGAAAACAAAATTTCAAGATTCAAAAATCATGGTATATTGTTAATTGAGGAATATTCCTCAATTGATCACCAAGATACACAAAACGACAGGATTAATTAATTAAGGTTGTTCATCACCATCAGGTCCAGGTGCGTAGGTCAGGAATTGAAGAGACTACTAAAATGGGATTTATTATATCTGGTGGGTGATTCTAAATTGTAATTTTAAATAAAAAGTAGATTGTATAATACAATTACCAGTGTTTTAAATGGGTACAGTTCAGTAATCAGTACTGTCACCGCATGCCTCTTCCTGGGGTATAGCCGTGTGGCCTTGCACGTCACTCAAAGCTAAAAAAATGGTGGATCCTACTCCCCAATCCATACCCCCACAAAAAAATATTACTTTGTCTTCATTCCATTTTCATGATCACAATAACCATATATAGTAAATAATTATACTGATTTTGTTTCTCTGCCATCTACTACTTCACATATCAATATTTCTTTTTATGTTAAAAATGTAAACATTCATGCATCAACAGTAAATATGTGTGCAAAATATTAAATGTGAATTAATGAGAGTGAAAAAATATTTTTCCATAACAATTATAATTATCTCTTCTTCTAAATTAAAAGAAATAAAAATTACTATAAGTCAATTCAAAAGAAAAAAAAAAAAAAAAAAAACTACCAACTTTAAGAAAGCTGAATATTTCAAAAGGTAAAAAAAGAAAGAGAAAAAGAAAAAAAAAAAAGAATAATGCTAAATTCCCATACATTTCTAGGAGCAATGGATCCAGAGAGAAAGACAAAAAAGTTGCAGAATGAGAGAGAATGTTACAAAGTTGCTCCCATCTTTCATGCATCCAAGCAGGTTTTGAAATTGGAATCAAATAGAAGGGTCAACAATATCTGGCACTTGTGAAGGAGTTAAAGCCAGGGCAACAAGAAGAGACATAATCAAAACCGGCACAAACAAAAGCATCAGCGGCGGCGGAGGCAGTGGTGGCAACACCAGTGGTAGAACCAGAAGCGAAATAGTCAGAACAACCATGACAGTGAAGAATCTCACGCTGAAGTTATTGCTGAACATATATGTATGAGTATATCAATCTTGGCCCAAAACCCAATAATAATCTATAACCGTAAAAACAATCATGTATCGTAGAAATCGTCCTCTTCCATTGGCCCAATAGCATGGCAAGCAAAACAAATATAAACAAAAATGGGAAAAGAATAAAGCTTTTGCTTGTTTGTCCTAAGCTAGGTCAAGAAAATTTAGAGAAATGGGTAATGGAAGGGGTGTATAGGCGCTAGCAAGCTGTAGATGGGTGAGAATTGAATATGAATGAAAAATTTAGAGACTTTGAAAATGACTATTGGGTTTGTTGGTACAGAGGGTAGAGAATCAGTCTGAGAAGGAATTAAAGGAAGAAAGGTAGAGAGAAAGAGAAGACCAGTTGTGGAGGCAGTGGGGGTTACGAGTCATCGTCAATAAACGCTGGCTCTTACCCTTTTCTTTCTTTCTCATCTACTAGTAATATTTGTCCTTGTTCAACCAACCACAGCGTACACGTATCTTTTGAGTAATGGAGCTATGAATAGTGGTGTTTTTAATGCCCTACCAATGAATGCCTTTGAAGTACTTCCTTTTACCCATTTTTTTTCCTCTATTCTATTTTGAGATGTCCCAAAATATTATCCTGTTTCTAAAAATAAAAGTCATTAATTTACTAATGTTCCTATTATACCCCTATTAATTTACTAATTCAATTTTTTAATAAATTTTTTTAAGGGTAGTTTTGGAAACTTATACATTTTTAAAAGGTAGACAAAACAATAAATGATGCTTCCTTAAAAAGTTTGACTTTTCAAACAGGACAAAAAAATTGGGACGGATGGAGTAATTGTTTAGAAAAATCAAAACGCTACTCTTAGCAATCTACCATAACCTTTAATTACTATACAATTTTCCACAATTTACTGCACATTATTCCACCATTATTATATGTTGCATCTTGGGATGAGTTGTTTGTCACTTTTACATGGACTATAAATTTTTTTTTCCTCAACAATTCACAATCAGCCATATATATTATAATTATGGCAAAAGTAACTATCTTATGTGGTAAATTGTGGTTAATTGTCTGTTATTTTTATATAAATCCACAATTTTTTCTCCATAATTCACAATAAGCTAGATATAATAGTTATTGAAAATAGTGTGAAAAATGTAATTATTTTATATTGCAAATTGTGACTAGTTGTCTGTTAGTTTTACACTAACCCTCCACCTTTTTTCGACCAATTCATGGCAAATGGTGTGAGGAATGGTGTAGTCCTATAATTTTTGGGAGTCTTATTCTATTTCTATCTCTCTCTCTTGAAAATTTCAAAAATGTTGGGTTGTGTGTTCAAATTTTAGTCTTTTGTTTTGAAAGAATTTAAATATTTGGAACTTTTAAGTTTGATGTTTCATTTCAAACAATTGTCATTATTCAAGTTTTTAGTTTTTTTTTAAAGTTTAAATGGTACATAATAAATATGCGAAAATTGTAATGTGGATGAGAAATTGGATCTCATCATCATGAGACTAATTTTTCTCCATAGATCTTTGTATAACAAAAAATTACTTGGCACACTTGCTTTGACAATTTCATCTGACTTAAACGTTAAACACAATTAATTTCCTCCATCTTTTTTTTTTTTTATAATCTATTAATTTCCTCTAACTTAAATGTTAAACACATTTTCTTTTTACTATAACAGATAAAGAAATCAAACGGGATCATTTTATGATGATTTTTATTATACTCGAATTCGGGCAATCTAGTAGTCAAAGAAACTTATCAAATAATAATAATAATGACTAGCCTCTAAGCACGCGCTCACGCGCGTGCTCAGAGGCTTTTATATTTTTTGGATAAATATTAATAATTTGTATTTATTATAATTTGAGATTTTTACTTTTTTCAATCAGGAAAATATATATATATATATATATATATATATATATATGGAGTGAGTTTTGTAGATTATAGGAGTTTTAAAACTAACAAAAGAGTGATCCTATTTTGTAGGGAGTTAGAGAGTAGATGTAGGAATTTAAATTAACATAAAAGTAGGAGTTTATTAGAAGTAGAAAAACATTTCAACGTAGAAGTAAGAATTTATTATTTTTGTCAATTTACTATTTTAACCCTATTTTTAAGTTTTAGGTAGGGATATTTTTGACAGTAAAGAAAGCAATAACTAACTTTCTTTTGCTAATTTACTATTTTAACCCAATTTTTAAGTTGTTGGTTAATTAATTTATGGGTATTTTTGACAGAAAAAAAAAGTAATAACTAACTTTCTGAATCCTCTTAATATATACAGATAATAATAATAATAAGCTCCTAATATCAAAACCACTTTTTTATTTATATATATATATATATATATATATTTTATTTTTATTGACAAGTCAAAACCACTATTTAGGAATTAGGATATTTGCAATTTTTTTAACGCATCTGTTTAATGTTATATAGATGTAGAGGTCGACATTAGTAATTTCCAAATCTTGAAATATGATATTTTGAAATTAAAAACAAAATAAGGGAGTTGAAAAGTCACTTTTTTCTGTTACTTTTGGGAGACGCAAATCACATAACTGGCTCAGTTCTAACTTCTAATACTATAAACTAAGACAAAATAAAACCTATTAATATCTAGTTTTGTCTAAAATCAGATCAAAACCAGTTTTAATTAATATGTACGTAGGTTATTTTTTATTTATTTATAATTTGATAGTTAAGAGAAGGAGGACTTAAATACTTCCTTATAGTTCATCAATTGGATCCTAGGTTTATCAATTATGGTTTTCCATATCAAAAACATCTTCAAACATTAAGCCCTGATATTTTTCTGTTCCCTATCAAAAACATTTTCAGAGATGTTTAATTATGGTTTTTTTGGTTTTTCACCTCAACAACGTTTTCAAGTGAAACTTGGTTTTATGGTTTTCCATATAAAAAACCCTTTTAAGCATTAAGATCCTGGTTTGCATTTTTTCCACATCAAAAACCGTTTCAAAGATGCTACACGTGTATGATTTTATGGTTTTCCAATATCGAAAACCTTCTCAAATGTCAAACCTGAGACTCTGGTTTTCTAGTTTTCCACGCGTTAAAAACATTTGCAAGTCTAAATTCGGATTTATTGGTTTTCTCTATGGAAAACCTTTCAGAGATGCCGAACTCTAGTTTTCTTGTTTTCCAAATCAAACACCATTTTTCTGGTATTCCATTCCAAAAAATCTCTTCAACGATGTTAAAACTTGGTTTTACAATTTATCCACGTGGAAAACATTTCAATAAAAAAATTCTGGTTTTACGGCTTTTCTCATAAAATTCATTTTCAAAATGTTTTCCAAAGGACGTCTACATTGACAAATGAGAGCATGAAGGAAGTCTCCCTTCATTTGTACGGTGGCTGTTCCAGAAATTTTGGTTAGATAGTCCTCAAGAAGTTTAAATTATGTAAAATCTAAAAAAAAAAGAAAAAAAGAAGAGAATTTCATATATTGATAAAAAGAAATACATACATTTATACACATGCAACTACATAAAGTTTTACAATTTTCTTCTACGATTTTTTTTTTTTAAATTTTTAAATTTGAAATCATAGCATTATAGTTTCATTATCAATATTGAGCTTTTTCTTTATCAATAATCTTATTATCAATGTTGTAAGTTACATATCTTTTAAAGTTTTAGTTGAATAAAATTTTTCTTGAGCTTTTTCTTTGTTCGTAAGGATCTAATATTGTTAAGGGGACCAAATTTAAGGATAAAGTTTGGCTACAAACTTAGTTGTAGCTTAAGGTTTCAGCTTTCATTAAACAAATTAATATTGCTACATATTTTAAAAATCTAATCGTTGAATTTCATGTTCTTTATGTTCTTAAAACACATGTTAAATTTCATGCCAACTGATGTTATTTACTATTCGATCTATAAACTTATTTTTTATGTATAATTTTAGACTACAAAAACTTAAAATTTAAATATTTGATTGATAATATAGCTATTCATCTTTGATCTTCTTAAAATTTTGCAAGTATGAAAAAAAAAAAAAAAAGTAATCAAATAGTGGATTTGTCAAAATCAACATTCAGTAAAAAAAATATTGAGTGAAGTTGTAGCCTTGATCTACAATCGAGTTTGTTGCCAAACTTTGTCTAAAGTTTAATTATGTTGGATCTAAAACAAATTTAGGATTGTTACAAATTTTTTTTAAGGATAAAAAAATCAAAACTTTTTAAAATTTATATATAATAATTTTTTTTCCAGGGTAGTTAAAATATTCACCAATTGAATTGCATCATTCACCATGGAATGATGAGATCCGAATGATGGCTAGCACTAATCCAATAAAACATGGCTGCAATGGGTTACAAGATTTCAAGTTTATCTTCAATATCTTGACGTCAACCTTTTGCTAGCTATGAGTTTTTTAAAATGGTTTTCAAACTAAAACTTTTTTAATTTTTTTTTATTTTAATTTCCTGCAAAAACAAAACTATTGACATCATTTTATATACCAATCTTGATGCATGTCAGATATTATTAGACATATGTCCGAAAATTGGGCTTGCATTGTAAAACATTTCCAAGGGATAATAAAAAATTTGCTAACAATTATGGTCGGGGGTTATGAGATGTCTAACATCTTCTCCACATATAACTAAAATATTGATTCTATGTTTTTGGTTTGAGACACAGTTGACATAGTTTAAGGTTAGAAACCAAACTTAGGAAAAACCTACTTTAAAAAAAAAAAAAAAAAAATTAAAGTCACCAATCAAACATTAAGGGTCTATTTAGATACCACTTATTACTGAAAATTGAAAACTGAAAACATTGTATTAAAATAATTTTTAAGTATATGAATAGTGCCGTGAGACCCAGTTTTAATGAAAATTTTGTTGAATTAGATAACTTGTGGGTATTGTGAATAATGCACGGGATCTACTGATAGAGACACAAATGCATTGAAATTTCATTTCAACGCAAACACACTGAAATTTCATTTCAGCGCAATCTAAACTAACACTAAGAAATCCTAATGATTGGTGGTGGCTCCATACACTTTACACTACACCCCTTCTAAACACACAATTTAATACCGTAAGCACAAGTAATGTAAGCAATACACTTACACACGCTACGAGACCCTATCTCATCTCACCACTAGTTACTATTCCCACACGGGTGAATCGTCGCATGGCCGTCCAGCCCTAAAAATTGACAATAATGACTAGAGTAATATAAATTTTGAAACACTTAACAATAAAACATGTTTTAATAAATATTCTATTGCAATTGCATCTAATGATAGGATCATCTCATGGTCTCAGAATGCATAAGTAATATGGATTCACCATATAACTTGATGATTATTACTTAATCATCAAGAAATTAAAAATCTTGGGGGTGTGTGTGGTGGAAAGCCCCATAAAGAAATAATTTTCTAAAAAAATGTTGAATCTATTGACTAACACTTAGGGGTTAGTAAAAACTCCTTAACAAAAGAGATAAAAATTACATAGTCCGAAATTCGCATCAATTGGTTATTGCTCAAGGGTTTTAGGCCATTGCACAAATAGATTAGTATAAGAGCTTACCTTTATGAAATCCGTAATTGATTATTTGACTTTTATTATTATTATTTAATTAAAAATTTCTACATGCCACATTATTTTATTGATTTATTTTATTTTATTTTGTTGAGAAAGTGACACTCACCCCAAAATGGGGAGCCAGATGCATTACTAACCTTAAAGGCCATTGGCTTATCCCACAAATATTGTTGAACCAAATCAATCTTTATTGCAACAAATCAATCAAGGAAATGTTGATGAATTTTGGAGATGACTTTATGTTGCTATTGAATTTGGAGTTAATGATGTCTTTTATGAAATGTTTGAAATAGAGAGAGAAGAAAAGAGAAATATATTCTAGCGATCGTTTCCTTTTCTTTTTCTTTCCTCTAATCCAAATATTGGAGAATGTAAAAATATTTTTTCAGAGAGAGAGAGAGAGAGAGAGAGAGAGAGAGAGAATAGGTTGTGAAGGGAGGGATTTGTGGATGAACAAATTTTTCATTTAATATTGAGTTGGATAGAAATTATGACAGTATAATTCAATCCAAAATACTTGCAAAAATTCAATATAAGTTTTCAAGATAGGAGGGCAACTCGAAAAATCTTGAATTACTAAATTTTTTATTATTGGTCTGCTATATGGAGTGGCCTTTTACAATTTTGTAGGCCCCCATAGACTTGTGACCCCATTCTTGTGATAGGCCCGATCTTTGAAGTGAGCTTTGGAGATATTTTCTCTTAAATTATAGACAGGTAATTTGTTGTTTTTTTAACCGTGGCCCGTGGGCTTGCTTTTGACTTTGAAGGAAAAGACCTTTAAACACTTAACATGTGTAATTACTCTATTTTCTCTCACAAAAATATTTCCTTCTTCACTTTTTAACTTTTTAAATTTCTTTTATTCAACTGTTGAAATTGAATATTATTTTTTTTAACTTTCAATCACAGTCATTAAAAGTAATTACATATATATAATCTCAATCTCAAATTATTAAGTGCAAATTGGTATGATTGTTAATGTGTCATGTTATGTTTCATAAAAAAAAAAAAAAAAAAAGGAAAAAAAAAAAGTAACATATCTAGCTAGCGTAAGATACAAGTTCCCAGTACATACTCATAAACTATGAATGAGTCATTGTAATAATATATA
Organism: Quercus ilex subsp. ballota; assembly: GCA_032727855.1. Taxonomy (NCBI): domain Eukaryota; kingdom Viridiplantae; phylum Streptophyta; class Magnoliopsida; order Fagales; family Fagaceae; genus Quercus; species Quercus ilex. The sequence goes on along the minus strand of CM064914.1, from coordinate 11,383,990 downwards.
TATATATATATATATATTTTTTTTTGATAATAGTAATACAAGTTACTTCAGTCAAAAAAGTAATGCCAAGTTATATATAATATAATCCCGCGGAACGTTTTAAGTACTAATTACAGGCGACGAAGACATTGAAATACAAAAGAGCCTCAAGTTGGCTTTTGCCTAAAGTTTCCTATGTGCCCTATTTGGCACTATTATAAAAAGCTGCAAAGATTTCTCTTACAGATTTCACAAGGAAATTGCGCACCTTGTATTGTATGAGTCCAAATTCAGGTGGTTAGTCTAACTTTTAGTAAAAAGTTCAATATTACAACTCACAACTCGACTAGGAAGAGCTACTATTTGCTCTCACTTTTGTTTTTATCTTAAAGGTTCTATTAAGTTCATACCGTTCACATTTTTAAAGTCTAAGAGAGGTCATAGGAAGTAACTTTACTCATAATTTTGTTTAAAGAAGCTGATTTTTTGAACTCGGACATGGAACCTATCACTTTTGATAAAAGGCATTTAGCATCCGCCTAGACCCCACCTCTATTTTTGTTTCTTCCTTCACCCCCTAAATTTCACTAACCTACTTCTTTAGAGTGTGAGGTCATATTCATAGGACTTTTCAAAGCAAGAATAATCATATATATTATCAGTTCTGAGGTGTCAAAGGACAAGAACAATGCAACTTGGAAGATCAATGCAATATTTAAATAGACTTGAAAGTTAGCAATGTTCATGTATGTCATTGACTACTGAGTTCTGACTGCATGGGTACCACTGGAAAGGGCTCAAAGCTTTAATCAAGTACCCTATTTAAAAAACATATTGCACGAAGAGCTAAGACATCCCCCCAACCCAACTCCATTTTTTTAATTCTCAAAATTTCTTATCCACCGGTGCACATCATGGTGTGATAATCATTAAAGTGGGAACTATATATATACTACTGACGGTTGTCGCGGTGGGTGTGGCGGCTCAGACGGTGCCAAATCTTTATTTATTACTTTATTTTTGCTAAATTATATCAGCCTTGATGATGGTGAAGGTCACCATTACAATAGTGATAGTTGTATTACAAAAAGAGAAGTGATAGTTGTATTACAAGTTACAATGGTCGTAGTGTTGGTATTGCAATATGATCTATTCAGTGATCGTTGTGTCTATTTTAAAAGCTATTGTTAGTTTTTGAAAACTAAATTATATTTTAGGTTTGTCAAGAAAGTAGTAGTTTCACCACTAGGTTATTCTATCAAGATGGTACCTTCCCATACACTAAGTGCATGCATGGAAGAATGAGGGGCCATAGTTTGGGCTTGGGGTAAGGGGGAGGGAGGAAAGGGAGTAAGGTATTTATTTAGTAATATTTCTAACCAGTTAAAAAATAGAGGATATTTTCAATTTTGTCTCTATATATTTAATTATGTGTGGATTACATTTAGCTGAATTAGTAAAACCTATTATCGTCAAATAAAAAATTTAGAGTTTAAACCTTATTTACACGAAGTGCCAATTAGTATTTTGAGCTTGATGATAAAAAACTATCATCATGAAACCGGCACTACAGGTTAATTTCAATTTTGTCTATATATATTTAATCATGTTAATTTTCATCTTTTAACTATTAATGGTGTTAATTTGTATCCATCAAATTTTAAAATCAAGTAATATTTTATCCCATATTAGTAATGTAGGGACTGGGTTTGAGTACTTCTTCTTTTGGATGAATGGACTCAAGCCCAACTAGCCCATTATAATAAATTTATAGAGAGCGGGTAAAAGAACTAGTTCTATTTTGAAGAAAAGATCATAATAATTATTGAGTAAAGAGCATTTAATACAAGTAAAATGAGAAAAACTGTCCTCGGCCTAGTCTCAGGAGTTTTTAGATTATATCTTCTTGATGAACAAGATTACCAGTGTTTAGTCTTTTCCCTTTCTGGATTTTCTGGTCCCTTCTCTTCTTTTTCAAACCACCTTTCCATGTTATATATCATGATTCGAACATCATCTTCGCCATACATGTGTAGGTTAGATTCTGGGAACTCCTTCCTGTCCCATCCAACATCTCCCAAAACTTTCAACCAGTAGCCATAAAGCTGCTTGACTACTGTTCAGGTATCACCTCCACATTAATGCGGACAGGAAGTTAGTTGAGAAGCATTTAATGTGGAGGTAGCAGCTTTATAAGATATTTGCTATCTCCCCTTGCTCATCCCTTATCCCATATCCGTTTCCTAGTTGTAATGTAACCTTGTAGAATACCCAGGGTGATAAGACAGTTGCATTGACTTTGGACCCTCATTTCCGAAATGGACTTTCTCCTCAGATGTATTTTGGACTATCATATACAATCTCCATTTCTTTTTCTTATACTATTCCCACCATGTCCTTATTTGACCATCCTCGGATGGACTAACATCCTCGAACAGGGCCATTGGGCCATAGGCCCACTTCCTACAGTCTTAACCGTACCTTTTTAGATGACCGGCCCCACATTAGCCCCTCAAAATCTTGCTTTTTGACACCTCAGAAGAAAAGGGGTATTTTGATATCTTGCCTCCATCCATTCTGTGGACTTACCTAACCTTCAGAATGCCTTTTTACCTGCCCAAGGCATGCTCCTGATGTTTCGACTCCCAAAGCGTGCCATCATTAAATTAGGGCAGCTTCTTTGTCCCCCACGTACAACAGCAAGATATGAATCGGACGATGGAGGATTTTTCTAGGTTTACGAGTGGGACCTTTCCCGCTTACAATTTCTGTGCCACTATAAGTAGCTTTTCAAATCAACTCTCTTGCCATTTACAACAGTCGTACAGTCTTAGTGCTCATACATTGAACTTGTCACTCTTTCAGCTCTCTGTGCATTCATAAATACTAAAAACTTGTTCGAGGACTTCTTTCTTAACCCTGTAGGTTTCCTTAAACCCTTTTAGCTTTCATTCCATTTTATTAACTTTTCTTCACAACTTCTTAGAAAATGGGTAGGTTCAAGTGTTTAGTTGAATCCGAGGAGGATAGAGAGACATTTAGAGTCAAGTATAGGATCCCACCAACAGTGGGTATGAGATACGCTGCCCAAGGAGAATAGGCAGACGGTAGGAAAACAGGAGAAGTGGTCATCCCAATAATTGCTTTCATAGAGGGAGGCATGACTATTCCCATGAGCAATCTTACTAGAAACTACCTTAGTTTCTTTAGACTGTCTCCCACACATTATGCCCCAAATATGTTCAGGGTATTAGGGAGTATAGAAGTCTTAAATGAGAGGATGAACTTAAAACTGACCCACCACGATGTGAACTGGGTATATAATCTACACCATTTGAAAGGGCAGGGGTATTACCTTAAGTCTAGGTATCCCGAAGTAAGGCTAATCTAATGTCTCCCTGCATCCAACAAAGGCTTGAAGGAAGATTTTTTAATCTTTTCCACGGAATGGCATGATGGCCTGCCCTGCCCGACTAAGGAGGGAACACTAGGTGGGGGTTTAGCTGTATGTATAGCATAGATTGTATTTCTCTTTGGATTTGCATTGTTCCCATTTCTGAGAAAATCCTCCTTTCATTTTAATTATTTTGCAGATAGGCTTTCTACCAGACCTCTACTCAAATTAGTCAACAGAGAGAGTCTAGATAAAATTATGCGGTCCGAGGTGTTTGTAAATGAATCTGATGGTCAATTGCGAGCGGCACACTTGATCCTTGGGTACACACCATTTCCATAGCATTTCAAGCGCCCAAATGTGTGATAAAGGCCCGAGATCCTCGGCTTCACCACATTAGTGTAACTTACGAAGGATTCATCTTTCCCCAGGGCATTCCAATTCCTGAAGGTACACCCTTCACTCAACCGCTCTTTGTGGCCACCCCGTCAATAGGAGCATACTCGTCCCATCCCATTTCTCAGGAAGGGAAGGAAGAAGAAGAAAGAGAAGAAAAAGAAAAGAGTCCAGAGGGGATCATAGAGTTGTTAGATTCCTCAGACGAATTCGAAGTGTTCAACCAGCCTCCATCTTCCGAGAATATATCAGATGAAATGGGCATTCAAAGAAAGCCCCAGAGGAGTTTAATGGAATTGATTGAAGACCAGCCCGGAAGAGATGCACCGAGGAAGTCCACTCAACCCAAACTTCCTCCTGCCCCCTCCCCCCCCCCCCCCCCCAAATCTCCTCTACCTCCTCCTCAACCATCTCAGCCCTCTAGGCCTGAACCTGCTAATTCGAAAAGGAGGAGAGAGCCAAAAGATAAGGAGGTGGTGGAGACTAGGAGATCTCGTCCTACTTATGAAGACGAGGCTCAATGAGCTGCAAAGCAGCAAAAAGTTAGCCATGGGCCACCATGAGGCGTGGAAAGGGCAGATACTCAGCCCCCGGAACCTCAGGCTTGGCTCCCAGCACCCACGCTTGGCGGTGAGCCCTTGAGGGAAGATGTATCACTCAAGGACTTCAACAGGGGTATCGGGTGCCACGTCACATTGGTCTTGGAGGAGACTCTATTACTTCCAAAGGACATGATTGAGCTACGAGGTCTAAAGAGGAATGAGGTTTTCCTCAATGCCAAGAGATATTTGGGCATGGTGCGATATATATATATATATATATATATATTAACTATTACTTTTGTTTTTTATAATCATCATATATATATATTTGTCACTTGTTATGTTATTAACCTTTTTCTTTTAGGTTGTCCAAGCCACCTTCAGACTTGAGGAGATAACTAACTCCTGCTACCAGAAATTGGATGAGGAGAGAAAAAGGCGGGCATCAGCTGTGCAAACACTCACCATTGTTGAACAAAGCAATGCAGAGCTGAAGAAAAAACTAGCCAACGAGGAACATGCTCGGAAAAGCGCTGACTCGGCTCTGGAGAGTAGACAAAGGCAAGCCGAGGATCAGAGAAAGTGCCTGCGCGAGGCCAACGACTAGTTGACGGCTTCTAGGGAGCAGATGGTAACCTTGAGCAAACAATTGGAAGAAGCCTAAAGGCTCAGAGACCTAGCCGAGAAAGCAAAAGTTGAGGCGGAGAAGGCAAAAGCAGAGGTGGAGAAGGAAAGAGACGAGGCTGAATAGCATGGCTACAACGTCGGCGTAGTTGAGACTGAGGAGGTCCTTCGTGCTGAGGTCCCCATTGTATGCTGGACCTATTGTGCCCAAATTTGGGGAGAAGCTCTCAACCGAGCTGGGGTTGAGGCTTCTTCTGAGCTGAGAAGGCCAGAAAACATTTATTTTCCCCTGGCCATACGAGTCTCAGGCCATTCTTCTAACCAAAAAGAGGCGGCCTCTACAGTTGTTGGCCCCACTGAGGAAGTCCAAACTCAGAATCCTCTTCCTCCCAGTCACCAGGAGCAATCCAAATTGCCTGAAGTTCCAAAAGACACCTCCTCGGACAAGGCAGCAGAGGTTCCTCAGGATGGGGCAGCTTCTCAAAGTTTTGAGCAGGCTTTAGCTTCAACTATCTTACCTACTGGAGAGATTCCTAAGGAAAAGGAGAAAGTGGCTCCTCTGGAAGAAGCTGACAAAGCTCCCAAGTCCAAGCTCCAAATAAAATTGAAACCGTAATAATTTAATTTTTAATTTTAGTTTTTTTTATTTTACAGGGTAGCTATAGTTAATGTAATGAAATCCCCTTCATTTTTCATTTTAAGGATAGTCCTAACGAGATGTATATTTTGCCTTTCTAAATTTATATGGGATATTGTTACTTGATCTTTTATATATGCAATTTCCATTGTGGCCGTTCTTTGTTCATGCATAACCATGTGCCATAAAAGAGCGAAGTTTACTGAGATAAGGGAAAACACAAATTTATATATTTTAATTGAAATTTCAGGTAAATTATAACTGTTAACTCCCTAACACTGTGAAGATATGCTTTTGATTTGTCAATTCTAATAAGTTTTTCAAATTTGAGGAAGTATCCAAATGTTTAAACAACAGGTAGGTCCTGAGTGCCTTAGAATAATTTAAGTGATGCTCGTGGATTTTACTTTGACATATGAATTCGGTCACAATTCAGTCTAAGGGGTATTAATTTTCACTAAGTTTGTGGTCCGAGGAGCCTTACATAACTTAGCTTCTGTTTAATACTTCAATAGATGTTAAAGGATATTAATTTCCACTAAGTCTATGGTCTGAGGAGCCTGACATAACTTAGCTTCTGTTTAATACTTCAATAGATGTCAAAAGGTATTAATTTCCACTAAGTTTGTGGTCTGAGGAGTCTGACACAACTTAGCTTCTGTTTAATACTTCAATAGATGTCAAATGGTATTAATTTCCACTAAGTCTGTGGTCTGAGGAGCCTGACATAACTTAACTTCTGTTTAGTACTTCAATAGATGTCAAAGGGTATTAATTTCCACTAAGTTTGTGGTCCGAGGAGCCTGACACAATTTAGCTTCTGTTTAATACTTCAATAGATTGGGAAACACATGACACATAATTGGAATGAATTAAAAGAGAACTAAACAAGCTTGTCTTTATTAATAATAATACCTTTTTAGGTTGTTCACATTCCAAGGATGGAGTACAATTTTCTCGTCTAGATCTTCCAAGTAGTACACACCTATTCCTGCCACCGACGTGATACGATATGGTCCTTCCCAGTTAGGTCCTAATTTTCCCCAGGTAGGATTCTTAGTAACTCCCAAAACTTTCCTCAATACCAAATCCCCTAGGGCCAATGGCCTTAGCTTCACATTGGTATCGTAACCTTGCTTTAGCTTGTGCTGATAATAGGCTAGCTGAACCATTACATTCTCCCTTCGTTCTTTAATCAAGTCTAGACTCTTTTTTAGTAGCTCATCATTACCGTCCGAGGAGAATGTCTTCGTTCTCAGTGTTAGGAAACCAGTTTCCAGAGGAATTACAGCTTTGGCCCTATACATCATGGAAAAGGGAGTCTCTCCCGTTGACCGTCGAGGCGTTGTTCGATATGTCCAAAGGACGTGTGGTAATTCCTCCACCCATCTCACATTTGCATCATCCAATCTTTTCTTAAGTCCATTCACTATGACCTTGTTAACAGCTTTGACTTGCCCATTTCCCTGTGGATTGGCCGGAGTGGAATATCTATTCCTTATCCCCAGATCAGAACAGTACTTTTTAAAAGCTTTGCTATCAAATTGGAGGCCATTGTCCTAGATGAAAGTATGAGGAACCCCGAATCAAGTAACGATACTCCTCCAGATAAACCTCTTGACATCCACATCTCTGATATTAGCCAGAGGCTCAGCTTTGACCCATTTAGTGAAATAGTCTGTACCGACTAGCAGATACTTTTTATTTCCTATTACTTTAGGGAAAAGACTTACAATATCCAAGCCCCATTGAGCAAAAGGCCAAGGGCTAGAAAGAGGATTAAGAACTCTCCCAGGCTAATGGATGTTTGGGGCGAACTTTTGACACTGATCACATTTCTTAACATACTTTTGTGCTTCCTTTTCCATGCCCAGCCACCAGTATCCTTGAGTAAGTGCTCGGTGAGATAAAGATCTTCCTCCTGTGTGACTGCCACAAATCCTTTCATGTAGCTTTTCTAGGAGTAATTCTGACGCTTAGGGATGCACACAAAGCAGATATGGTCCAGAAAAAGAACGTTTGTACAAATTTTTGTCCTCGGACAACCAAAACCGAGGAGCTTTTCTTCGTATCTTCTCAGCTTCTGATTTATCTCCAGGCAGTATATCCCTTTCAAGGAATAACAGTATAGGATCCATCCAACTCGGCACCAATTTGATTTGATGGACTTGGAGCAAGTCCCTCTTTACTGGGGTAGGGGCGTATAAGTCTTCAACCAGTATCACTCGGGTTAAATCTTGTGCTGAGGGGGTGGCAAGGGTAGCCAACGAGCCTGCATGGGTATTCCCACTTCTAGGGATATAGGATAACTCTAACAACTCGAAATTTATTTGCATACGCCTAACTTGGTCCAAATACTCCAGCATTCTTGTATCTCGAGCTTCCAATTCCCCTTTTACCTGGCCTATGACCAGTATTGAATTTGAGAACATCTCCACTGTCTTTCCCCCCATTTTCTGGACCATCGCCATTCCTACCATAAAGTTTCATACTCTGCCTCGTTGTTGGTAGCCGAGAATTCCAGCCTTAAAGACTTTTCAATAGTGATCTTCTCAGGAGATACTAGAACCAGCCCCAATCCTTACTCTTGTTGGTTTGTTGCTCCATCCATATACACTTTCCAGGGTGGGGGACGTTGTGCGAAGATTATGCCAACTGATTTTCCATCTATGTCATATTGATTCATTTCTATTTCCTCAAGACCTTCAGCAAATTCGGCTACCAAGTCGGCGAGAATCTGATCCTTCACAGAGGTACGAGGCATATATTTGATTTCGAAAGCTCCTAGAATTGTGCCCTACTTGGTAATCCTTCTAGTGTAATCTGCACTCCGAAGTACTGATTTGAGTGGCAACTGAGTTAGAACGACCACAGTGTGTGCCTGGAAATAATGGGGAAGTTTCCTCGTAGCATGCATCACTGCCAAGATGGCTTTCTCTAACAATAAATAACGCACTTCGGCTTCATGAAGTGACTTGCTAACATAATAAATTGGCCGTTGTATGCCATTATCTACTCGTATTAGAACAAAACTTATCGCATAAGTGGCTACTGCCAAGTAGGCAAAAAGGACTTCATCCACTTCGGGGCTAGACATAATGAGTGGCCGAGATAGATACTCTTTAAGCTGTTGAAATGCCATGGCACACTTCTCGGTCCATTCAAATCATTTCCATTTATGTAGCAAAAGGAAGAAATGTCCGCACCTATCTACTGATCTGGATATGAATTTATTCAAAGCAGCAGTCATCCCTGTCAGTTTCTGGACCTCCTTGGGATTCCAAGGTGGTTGCAAGCTATTTATGGCTTTAATCTGATCGGGGTTCACCTCAATTCCTCGGTGAGTCACCATGTAGCCCAAAAACTTTCCTGAGCCTACTCCAAATGAACATTTGGATGCATTCAGCCGCAACTTATGCTTCCTCAGGATCTCAAAAATGCTTGTAAGGTCTCCCACATACTCGAATACTACCTTACTCTTCACAACCATATCATCAATATAGACCTTGATGCTCCTGCCCAACTGTGGTTGGAACATTTTCGTCATCATCCGTTGATAAGTAGACCCTGCATTCTTCAAGCCAAAGGGCATTACTTTGTAGTGATAGTTTCCAGTGGGAGTGACAAAAGCTATCTTTTCTTGATCGTCCAATGCCAGTGGGATCTGATGATAGCCCTGAAAGGCATCTAAAAAGCTCATCCGAGGATGGCCTACTGTTACATCTACTAACTGATCTATCCGAGGCATGGGGAAAGGGTCTTTGGGGCAAGCCTTATTAAGGTTTGTGAAGTCCACACATACACGCTACTTCCCATTTTTCTTTTTCACCACGACCGTATTGGCTAGCCACTGGAGATAAAACACTTCTTTAATAGCCCCTGCCTGTTTGAGCTTTGTTACCTCATCTCTGATAGCCTCGGCATGTTCTTTGGACGGACGCCAAAGGTGGCTGTTTCTTTGGAGTAATAGAGGGATCAACGTTCAGATGGTGGCAAATGAAATCTGGATCTACCCCTAGGGCTTCGTAAGCATCCCATGCGAACACATCAACATTTTTTCTAAGTAATTCAACCAATTGCTCCCTTTCCAGCAGAGGCAATTGAGCCCCGACCTGAAAGAACTTCTCCGGATCATCCCCGACAATCACCTTTTCCAGATTTTCACATTTCACTTCGTTGGCAGGTCTGCTGAAGAGAGACGCTGGAGTTTCTGATTGCTATAAAATAGTCTCGGCAGTGGCCGAAACTTCTGTCGCAGGCCGATGTTGAATGGCCGCTACTAAGCACTGTTTGGCTGTAGACTAGCTTCCTAATATCTCCACTACCTGACCTCCCGAGGGATATTTCACCTTCTGGTGAAGAGTGGAAGAAACAGCTCCCAAGGTGTGTAGCCAGGGCTTGCCCATTATGGCTGTATATAGAGAGAAAACATCCACTACGATGAAGTCCACCTCCACTATCTTCGAGCCAGTCTGCATGGGTAACCTAATCAGACCCCTTGGGGTGACCGATCTACCCTCAAAGCTCACCAAAGGGGAGCTATAGGCTGTCAAATCCTCAGGTTTTAAATTTAGCCCTTTATATAGGTCAGGGTACATAACTTCGGCTGCACTACCCTGGTCAACCATCACTCTTTTCACATCATATCTACCAATTCTAAGTGTAACCACCAAAACATCGTCGTGTGGCTGTATGGTCCCCAGCTTGTCCTCATCTGAAAAGCCTAACACTAGTGGGATGCCCATCTTAATCTTCTTCGGCATTAAACTGGAGCCCTCATCTGGGCGATGAGATACCGACATTACTCTGGAGGGGCAAGATTCGGTTCTCCCTGGGGCAGCAAATATAACGTTTATCGTGCCTAGGGGGGTCTTGAGGAAGCATCTCCCCGAAAAACAGAACCTGTTTGGCTTCCTCGGCCACTGGAATGATGCAAAAGTTGCGTTAACTTTGCCTCTCGGACCAATTGGTCTAAATGATCCCATAAATTTCTGCAATCCTCAGTGATATGTCCATGATCTTGATGATATTGGCAGTAAAAGTTTTGATTACGCTTCATTGGATCCCCGACCATCTTGTTGGGCCATTTGAAGAACGGTTCGCTTTTAATCTTCTCTAGAACTTATTGCACAGTTTCTCGGAATACAACATTAACCACCAGGGTATTGACAGATCCTGGCTGCCCAATAAAATCCTTCTGAGGTCGACTATTATTGTATCGGTCCGACCTAAAGTCCCTTATTTCTTGAGGGATTACTTTTGCTTTTCCTCTACCCTGTATCTGATCTTCTTCTACTCTTCTGTACTTGTCAATCCGATCCATAAGTTGTCGCACACTGGTAACAGGTTTATCGGTCAAAGATTTCCTCAAATCATGCTTGGCCGAAAGACCAGCCTTGAAAGTACTAATAGCCACATCATCATAGTCTCCATTTATTTTGTTAAACATTTCCCAGTATCTATCTGAATAGGCTTTCAGGGTCTCCCCTTCCCGCATGGACAGAGATAATAAGGATCCCAAAGGCTGAGGGACTCTGCTACATGTGATAAAGCAGGCACCAAAGGACTGGGTGAGTTTCTTAAAGGAATCAATGGAATTCGCTTTTAAGCCGTTGAACCATCTCATCGCCATCGAGCCCAAGCTAGATGGAAAGACCTTACACATTAAAGCCTCATCCTTAGAATGAACAGCCATCCTTTGACTGAAATGGCTAACATGTTCCACTAGATCTGTTCGACCATTATAAATGGTGAACATGGGCTGATGGAATTGCCGAGGAAGACTCGCACCCTCAATGTTTTGCATGAAGGGTGACTTAGAAACTTGACTCAATGCTTTATTCAGGGCATCATTCCCCAGACCTTTGTGAGGCGGGCTCTTATATCTGCGTCTATGGTGGTACTCCTCATCATAAGAGAAAGATTCACTGGGTGGAGTTCTAGATCTTTGTCTATAACTGGCATCATCTGACTCCTTGGAGGATTGCTCAGAGTTAGGAGACAGACGTCTTCGCCGCTTGTGGCACAATTCCCTTTTCAACTCATCAATCTCACGTTGCATGTCCCTATTATTCTTTGCATGGGAAACATGGCTTTTCCCTCGAGACTGACTTCTACCGGTGTGGGTTGTGTGCACACTTCCCTCATGCTCCCTCTTCTGCTCAAGGTTTACAAACGGATTGTTATGTTGGGACCCCATGGATTCTTCTTGGTGTGGATTAACATCCACTTGATGTGAGCCCGCTGCTACCTGTTGTAGTGCTACTTCTTCTATCCTAAACGTCGCACTTATCTTTTATTTTGAATAGATCAAGTTCTTCACACAGACGGTGCCAATTGTAGGGACTGGGTTTGAATACTTTTTCTTTTGGATGAATGAACTCAGGCCCAACTAGCCTATTACAATAAATTTATAGAGAGCGGGTAAAAGAACTAGTTCTATTTTGTAAAAAAGATCATAATAATTACTGAGTAAAGAGCATTTAATACAAGTAAAACAAGAAAAACTGTCATCGGCCTAGTCTCAGGAGTTTTAAAATTATATCTTCTTGATGAACAAGATTACCAGTGTTTAGTCTTTTCCCTTTTTGGATTTTCTGGTCCCTTCTCTTCTTTTTCAAACCACCTTTCCATGTTATATATCATGATTCGGACATCATCTTCGCCATACACGTGTAGGTTAGATTCTGGGAACTCCTTCCTGTCCCATCTAACACCTCCAAAAACTTTCAACCAGTAGCCATAAGGCTGCTTGACTACTGTTCAGGTATCACCTCCACATTAATACGGTCAGGGAGTTAGTTGAGAAGCATTTAATGTGGAGGTAGCAGTTTTATAAGATATTTACTATCTCCCCTTGCTCATCCCTTATCCCATATCCATTTCCTAGTTGTAATGTAACCTTGTAGAATACCTAGGGTGATAAGACAGTTGCATCGACTTCGGACCCTCGTTTCCGAGATGGACTTTCTCTTCGGACGTATTTTGGACTATCATATACAATCTCCATTTCTTTTTATTATACTATTCCCAATATGTCCTTATTTGACCATCCTCGGACAGGGCTATTGGGCCATAGGCCCACTTCCTACAATCTTAACCGTACCTTTTTAGATGACCGGCCCCACAAGTAATAATGATAGTTGTATTATATATTTCGGTGGTCATAGTGTTGGCATTCTGATATGATCTATTAGGTGATAAATGTAGTAGTGAAAGACATATATATAAAAGTCCAAACTACATTTTTTTTATTTCATAAAATAATACGATAATTTTAATTTTGTTCATATATATTTAATTGTATTGATTTCTTTCTTCAACTACTCAAATAAAGTCAATTTTATTCTTATAGGTACAGTATTGAAATAGTTACTAATGTGTTTATTCAAATATTGTGTTTGGGATTTTTTAAAGTTCTCTAACTACCATACAATTCAACAAGAAGAGTTCGTTGCCCATTTTATTCCCAAAATTTAAAAATAAAGTTAATTTTATCATAATTTTTGTCAATTTTTAAGCATACCATTGATGGACGAAATTTAACATAATTAATAATTGAGGAATCTTGATTTTAAAAGCTAAAGGATGAAATTGACACAATAAATCTCTAGGGACGAAATAAAAGCAATAAAAGAAATTTGAGTTTGACATTTTTAAGCGTTCCTTAATTACCAATATATACAACGTTCCTCAGATTAAATTTGAAGGCCAAGTTTCGGCACGGGAAGACGTTAGACATGGCTTCCATCACAGCGTTCCTCATTTCTTTCTTCAGGTTCCTTCATTCATTGCTTCCTTCTTCCTTCTTCCAGGTCCAGAAACTCTTCATATGATTGTGAGGGAGTAGTTGTGGTTGGTGTTGTTAGATGTTGATTTGATTATGATGTAATGATTGGTTAATAATATTTGGATCTTCCTCTAGAAATAGTCTTAGAGAATTCACGGAGCAGCAAAGATGGATTTGATTGGAGCTTTGTTGGACAAACTGCTTTAAATGCTTTTTCCTAAAGTAGGAGTGAATGTGATGCATCTACCAGCCATTAAATGGATCACACCCCTGTTATCCTAATGGTTAGTTTGGTTTGGTTAGAAGAATGAAAAAGTGAGAAGATAAAAAATGGTAGGAGGATGGAAAAGTGGAAAGATAAAAAATATTTTAATTTTTTTTATTTTTGTTTAGTTGGGAGTGAAAAAGTGGAAGGATAGAAAAAATGAGTTTGTATAAATTTATTCATATACTCTAGTTAAAAATATAATGGTCAATTAAAACACAAAAGTAACCAAAAAAAAAAAGCATTCACCCAATTTATTAAAAAATAAAAATCACGTTAAAAAAAAAAAATCATGTCTAGTTAAAAGAAAAAGGAGAAGAAAGAAGAAGGCAACGTCCAGGAAAGGAAAAGAAAAAAAAAAAAGAGAGAAAAAAAAGAAAAAGAAAATTGGGAGCGATATTGTGCCCAGGAAAGGAAAAGAAAAAAAAAAAAGAAAGAAAAAGAAAAAGAAAATTAGCAAAGGCAACGTGTCCAGGAAAGGAAAAAAGAAAAAGAAAAAGAAAATTGGCAGAGGCAACGTGCCCAGGAAAGGAAAAAAAAAAAAAAAAAGAAAGAAAAAAAAAAAGAAGAAGAAAATTGGCAGAGGCAATGGGCAACTGCCCGTGGCCATTTTCGTCCATTAAGTAGTTCTATTTTTTCCTTTCAATTTTTTTTTTCTATTTTGAGGATAAAATTTTTTGGTGGGTTCGGAGTGAAAACACTCAGACCCTACTATTTATTTTTCTTTCTCTTCACCCAACCAAACACACTCTAAAAAAGTTTTCATTCCCATTTTTTTTCAAAGTTTTCCATTTACCCTATTTCACCTTCAAATAAATACACCATAAATTTCAATATAATTGGTGGGTTTTAATTAATTTAACTGATAAAGTTTCTTGTCGTTGAAAAAATTGAATGGTGTTTTAATTTCATGAAAAAAGCACTTATTATGGAATGTATGTCATATTTTGAAATTCAAGGCCTTTACATTTTGAGGCCTGCTTGGGCGAGGGACGGAAAGGAGCAGTGATGAAGTTAGAAACTCATGGGATGACAGTGTTAATGGACTAATAGCTTTGAAGCTAATAACAAAGCTAAAAAAAATGTAAGGGCGATTCGTAGGTGGAATAATTCTTTGGTGGGGTTAGGAATAAATTAAAGACTTTTTAGCCAAGGCAAGGATCCTATCCTAAAGAAATTTTTTGCAATCGAAAATGTAGAAGTTACTCGAATCTCTATGGGGATTACTTTTTAGCCAACTTTAAAGAGCTCTTTACCTCATCCAGCTAACCTGGCTAGAGGGTTTTGAAGCCTTAAGAATGCAAAACTATGGCTAAGGAGATGGTTGATATTATCACATTGCTACATTTTTTTTTTAATTTTTTTTAATTTAATTTTTTTTGCATAATTATCACATTGCTACATGCTCTTAACTCTCTAGGTTGACACACTGATAACGGAAAAACCCATAGATGTCGAGAAGTTAGTAAGACTTATTTGTGTCACACAAATAGTTCTCACAGTCCACAAATAGGTAAAGACTAGATTGACACATTGATGACGGAAAAGCCCATACGCACCAAGGAGGAGTTAGTAAGACCTATTTCTGCTGCCCAAATAGGCCTTAAAGTTCACAAATAGGCAAAGACTCACATGTGAGGGGGGACATTGTTTTTTTTTTTTAGTATCCATATGTGAGTGAAATCCCACATAGAATAACATTAACAAAAATGAGTTATTAATATAATATAGTTGGACCTAAACTCATAATTTGTTATATTAACTATGTAATTGGAGTCTCCCCCAAAAATTTACCTTTTCATAAGAAGTGCTCAGAGTCGGAGATAGTTAATAAGGAGGTTTAAGCTTTGTTCAGTAATTTTTCATAGTGGCAGAATGTGCTTACCAACCTGAATCATACATTCACTACCCTCATTTCGAATAATGTAGGTGCTAAACTTTAACCATTTCAGCTCCATAAGTTTGTATAACATCATTTATAAAATTACATCCAAGTTGCTTGCCTCTAGTCTTAAATACCACTTGGAGAAAATTATTCTACATATATACATACCAGACAACGTTTATCCTAGGTAGTAATTGGGTAGCAGAAAACAACATTATAGTTCAAGAGATTGTTGACAGCTTTAGCAAGAAAAAAAAAAGCATAAGGTTGGTTGGGTATCCATATCTATATGCAAAAAGCCTATGATCAAATGGAAAAGAAATTCTTACTAACTAATCTTTGAAAGTTCAGCTAGAGGTTGTTGACAGCTTTAGCAAGAAGGAATAAAAAAAAGAAGTTGGTTGGGGGTGTGTGTGTATATATATATATATATATATGTGCAAAAAGCCTATGATCAAATGGAAAAAACATTCATACTAACTATTCTTTGAACGTAGAGCTTTAGAGACAAATTTGAAAGCCTCATTGAGTAGTGTATATCCACAATTACTTTCTCCTTTCTTCTTAATGGTAGTGTTTGTGGAAATATAATCTCTTCTCAAGACTTGAGAAAGGAGACAAAATTTTGTCCTATCTCTCGGTCATTTCCTCTACGTTTGGTTGGGTGGAAGTGGAGGGAAGAGAAGAAAACAAAATAAGGAGAGGGAAAGGAAAAAATAAGGGAAAACAAATTTCTTTTTAATGTGTGTTTGGATGTAGACGGGAAGAGAAAGTAGAAAAAGGGAATTTAAAAAAAAAGATCATTTTACAATTTTATCCTTTTAAATTATAAATTAATAACTAATTATGATAATATAAAAGTAATTTCACCAAAAATTCAAAACTTTCCAAGAGCCTAAGAGTAATTTTAAAGATTTGGAGGAAAACTAAAAAATAAAAAATTGGTAGGACCCGTGAAATCCCTTCTTTTTACATTTCCTCTCTCTCCTCTATTTCCTTCAAACTAAAGATAATGAGTCACTTTTCTTCTTTTCTCTCCACTCTCCTCAAACCAAGAATCTAGCCATGGGAAGAGTGGGGGAAGAGTGTGAATGGAGTCAAAATAGCTAAAATAACTTTTTTCATCACTCATCTTATGTTTGTAGATGATTTAATGATAGGTATGATATATCATTCAAAAGAAAAAATAAAATTAGATATAATATAAGTATAATAAATGAAAAAAAAATATTGTAGAAGTTATTTGTATTATTGTAGTATAATTTGTGTAAAAAATGTAGGAGGGTCATTAGCTAAATTTAGCTATAATTGCATATATGTATTTTTTACTTTATATAAAAAGAAAATGAGGGTGGGAGAGGATTTTAATAGCTAGCGGGGCCATGGCCCCCTCCCTCCGCTAATGTTTGGTAGTGGTGATGTAGGTTAGTGCTGTAGCCTTTAGTTAGTTGGCTTTGTTTTATTTATTTATTTATTGTATTTTTTTGAATAATTAGATTGTATACAATAAGTGAGAAAGAGTGATTCAAATCTTATTCTTCTCGTAGAAGATATGAAACAATACTATTGAATTATAATATTTTTAAATCTTAATATATATATATATATATGTATATAAAATTCTAACATCC
This sequence comes from Quercus ilex subsp. ballota, assembly GCA_032727855.1. Lineage (NCBI taxonomy): Eukaryota > Viridiplantae > Streptophyta > Magnoliopsida > Fagales > Fagaceae > Quercus > Quercus ilex. The sequence continues at coordinate 11,366,848 of CM064914.1, read as the reverse complement.
TTGACAGTGTTCATAACTTTTTAAGTACCTATACTTGTTCCTTTTTCTATCTCTATAAATACATCAATCAGCTTGAGCAAAAATGGATGGTTAAATTAAGATTCGGCAGGTAAAAATACGACCCGACAAACGCAATAAAAATAAAAATAAAAATCGCAAAGGATATGATGATCCCCTAGAATTTAATGTTGCCAAAAGATGAAAAATAAGTACTCGAAATGAATATAATATATGCATCCGCAGGTGTATATGTCATATGTGGAACGTTAACCCCACAGGACAGACATGTTTCTGAAACTGCTGTTTACGACCTGATGATAGGCCAATTGCCAATTCAATTTGATGTATATAAATGACTTGTTTTATTCAACATACATTGCATCTCTCTCATTCTCTCTCTAAAAATGTCAAATTTTTCTCCAACAAAATAAACATCAACATTGAGAGGTTTGTAGAAAAAATGGGAATGACTGTCTGACCAAATCCTGTCCTTTTCGAACCCAGCATTTGGTATTTGGTTATTATTCATTTTAAAATATCTTTTTTTTTAATTAATTTTTTTCAATAATACTATATTTACAATATTTTCACAATAAATAACAAATCCTAAGTAGCGAACTATTATTGGTTTTATTCTGCGTTTATTATTTATATCACTTTTTTATTCACAATGTTAGGACATATGTGATTCATGTTAGGAACATATGTCAACATTTTATATAATTAGCTAATCTTTTGACAAAACACATTTTACTTGTAATTGGATAGATTTAGGATGTGTTTAATACTTTAAGAAACAAGGTTTCAAGTTCAAGTGTTAAAGCCATGCAAGTTTGTCCAATAATCAAGAGAAGAAGTGCTGTTCATTAAATCTCGACAGCTAGCTCGACAGCTAGTATCTATTGAGGTTTAAAAGAGCTGTTTCAGCCCAAGATTTGACAGCTGCTCGACAGATAGGGTATCTGTTGAGATTTATGAAGTTCAGTTTTTCAGAACTGATTTTCATCCAATCTGTGAATATATGTTTGAGTTTTCTTTTCTCACAACCCTAAACATATATACAAATTATTTTAAGGGCCGTAAAAGGTTACGCACAATTGCACAAGAGCACAATTCCACAAGTGTGAAGAAAAGTGTGACCGGAAACCTAGTTTGCCCTAATTCTTCTTTCTCTTGAAGAAGTTGCTGTGTTTGTACACCATAGAATTTTGTGACCAAGCAATTTCATGAACTTCATCGTGTAATAAATAGAAAAACTTTGCAGCCAACATTCTTCTCAAGTGGGTGATCAAGTTGCGTACTTGGATCAGTGCAATTGGTTAGTCATGTACTGGGAGCCGTGCATTGAAAATGAGAGATTGTCACTACAGAACAAGTCAAATTGGGTATTGGGGTAAGGGTTCAATTGTAGGTTAGTATAAGGTACTAGGATTCCTTTATTTGTAATCGCTTATTTTGATAATAGTGGATTCTCGGGAGTGGTGACCTTAAAATCACCCGGTGGGGGTTTTTGCCGTGTAGGTTTTCCCCATTCTTAAACAAATCACCGTGTCAATTTATTTTTCATTGCATACTTTAGTTAATTGGTGATTTGTTTGTACTACCACGTGGTTTGCATGTTAATTTGATTAATTAATAAACTTGGCTAATTAATTAATTATTATATCACAAGGGGTCAATACATTCTTGGCCTATCAAGTGGTATCAGAGTAGGCACACTCTGATTAGAGTTAATCTTTGCTGTGTGATCCATTGACCCCTGTTTGTCATGGATAGATGACAATCTCTTATTATACCTCCTTTATTTGATGACATTAAATATGCATACTGGAAAGTACGCATGAGAGGTTTCTTGCAGTCTTTAGCTGAGAAAGTGTGGCAAGCTGTGAAGATAGGCTCGACCAAGCCTACGGAAGTGCCGGCCGACTGGGATGATGCTAAGATCAAGGCGGCAAACTTCAATAGTAGAGCATTGAATGCTCTATTCAGTGCAGTCACAAATGAGGAGTTCAAGAAATTATCCTCTACTGAAATTTCTAAGGAAGCATGGACTATTCTCTAGACAACTTATGAAGGAACTAATGCTGTTAAGGATTCAAAGTTTTAGAGGCTCATTACAAGAGTTTTGAAAAGATCAAGATGGAGGAGGATGAGTCGTTCGATGAGTTCTATGCCAAACTCAAGGACATAGTGAACTCAGCGTTTAATCTTGGGGAAACCATTCCCGAATCCAAGATTGTGAGAAAGGTGCTTAGATTTTTACCTAAGAGATTTTAGGCTAAGATCACCACGATTGAGGAATCAAAGGATATTGACAAGATTCCTTTGACAGAGTTGGTTGGCAATCTATAGACTTATGAGTTGGGTTTGACAAGGATCGGGAAATCGAGTAAGAACAAGAGCATGACATTGAAGGCCAAGAGCAGTGATACTGATGAGCCTTCAGACGATGAAGATTCTAAGATGGAGTCCTACATCACCAGGCAATTCAAGAAGTTCATGAAGAATGCCAATGCAAAGGGCTTCGACAAGGACAGTAGACAGTAGAGTTCTTCTCAGTCTAAGAGCTAAGACAAAGGGAAGAAGGATGCTAGAGATGGCGGTCAGTACATTGTTCCCTTAGGACCAAAGTGCTTTAGGTGTTAGGGTTTCGGTCATATGAAACAAGAGTGCCCTACGTATCTCAAGACTATTGGGAAGAGCAAGGCACTTGCTGCTACCTTGAGTGACACCAAGCTTAAGGATGACTCTGATAATAAGGATGATGGAATCCTAAATGCCTTCACTGTCACCGTAAATCCTATTGAAGGGATTGTTGAAGATGTGGACGAAGAAGAGGAATTGGTGGAGTCTAAGTTTGAGAAGATGGATGAGCAAGATGACATCCACACAGCCTATGCAATGTTATATAAGGTCATAGAAAAGCATGAGAAGTTGTATAGGTTGGCCACCAAGAAGCTTAGTGATGTGAAGCTTGAGCGAGAAGAAATCTCTACAAAGTTTGATGAAGCCAATCAAACTATTGGAGCACTGAGATTTGAGAATAATTTCTTGGCTGAGAAGACCATGAAGCTTGAGGCAGAATTGTTCCAAATCAGAGCTCAGCTGGAAAGAACTTCAAGCGCTAAGCTCGATGAGATGCTCAGTCTTCAACAATCAGTTTTCGATCGAACAGGTTTAGGGTATGATTTCTTTTCTCCTAGTATTGCTACTTCTAGTTCTACTGTTTTTGTTCCTCCTGCTAATAATGTTGAAATTGAAAACAATGATGTTAAGAATGAATTAGCTAGTGAGAACATAGACAAGGGTAAATCTATCTTAGGAGCACCCCCTAAACTTAATAAGAAAGAGATTAAGAACCCTATGGCTAAGAAGGGAAATATCAAAAGCCAAAACAGAAAAAAAAAGCATTTCTGTCATCATTGTGGCGCAGCTGGACATACTCAACCAAATTGCTATAAGTGGCTAGCCACTCAACAGAGCAACAACATGATCGTATCGGGAAACTAGAATCAGCTTCCATCCTCTTTTGCTCCTCTTGGAGATCTTCTTAAAGCCCTCATGTTCCTTTCAAACTTGAATGGTTTTAATTCTTCCCCCACACCACGGATCAAGGGTTTGCTAAACAGAAAGGTTCTTCCAAGGTGTGGAAGGAAAATGGCTTCAAGTGATTCTGTCACTTATTCTCTCTCTTCCCTTTGTGTTTTTATTTTTGCATTACTTGTGTGTTTTGCTTTTATGTTTTGAGTCAATATAGTTTTATGCATTGCTTTGTTTTTGTTTAACATGTTTTTGTTTGGTTAGTTTTCAGTTTTGCTTTATTTTGTCTTTCATATAAAAAAAAAATTGAAAAAAAAAATACAAAAATAGTGTGTGTTTGTGTACATTGGTACTTGTGTACCTTGGATGGCCATTGAAATAAAGTTTTCTAAACCTTGTATCTTTTGTAACTTAGATGAGCATCTTTATGCACAGCTAAGCAAGTGAGCTTTGTGGATCGTGTTTGTGATAAGTAAGGTTAAGTAATCTCTTGTACTTAACACTCATATCACTCTTTTTGACAGGAAGGACTAGAAAATCCTAAGAGAAAGACATAAATAACCATCTCACCACTGTTACCCGCCAATCATGAAATGACATTTGAATGCTTCGGCATAGCAAAAGTGGAATGTCAAATGCTAAACATCATTGGGTATTTCTTTTCTCTCTCATAGATGCTCATGCATGGTTTGTTTTTAAAAAAAAAATTTGCAAAAAAAAATAAAAGCAAAAAGATCAAAATGCTTTATGTATGATTGCAAGCATGTATTCTAGGAGATGTGGGAGTTATAGGATGTACCTCGAAGGTGATAGTTTCCATTAAATAGCTATGATTGTGTGTGAGTTAAAGTGATTTTCTCATATATCAAATCGTCATAACATGTAGACACTTATGCAATCTTGCGATATTTTTCACACACAACACGCAATATTCTTTGCTACTTTTGATACATGTGCGTACAATGTGATTTGGCCATCACAAGGTTTACATGTGTAATTGTATACTCACTAAACTCTCTTTACTTGTTTTTGAAATATAAAATTGGTTAGACATGTTTAGTGTGTGTGTATTTTTGGATCTATGTGCTTACATTTTTCTTGATTGAGAGATGTTTTGAGAGATTAAAATGTTGTGTGGATCCTTGGTTGAGTTGCATTCATGTCTGTGTTTTTCTCTTCTTGAAAAAGTGTTTTTAAGCAATCTCGACACCTCTCGACAGTTAGACTATCTATCAAGCTTTTTAGCTTCTATTATCGCAATCTCGATAGCTTCTTGATAGCTCCTCGATCCATCAAGAAAGTTTCTATCTCCTCGATACTTCTGGATCCATCGAGCTTGTTTTTACCGTGGACACCTTTGGATAGCTGCTCGATAGATGCATCTATCAAAGTTTAAACCTCGACACCTCTCGACACCTCTCGATCTGTCGAGATTTAAAAGATTCTATATATAGGATCTGTGTGATTTCAGGTTTAGTTCTCTCAATCTCTCTTGACTCCTGCAGACTCTTCACCTCCCAAAACCTCTCTTTCTCACTTCAAACTCCTTTCCCAAGAGTTTTTCGGCCTCAAAATCATTTTTCTTCATTTGGTATGTTGATTTCTCCCTCTTTCTCATGCATTTCATATCTTTTGACCTAACTTTTGGGATTTTTGATAAACTTTGGGGTTTTTTCAAAATCAATGGAGTTTTTGTGAAATTTTTGGGATGGGCTTTGTAAAAATGGCTTTAAATCATCATGCATTGCATCACATTTGCATTATAACAATGTTTCATACATTTTAGATGTGTGTTTACTTTGTTGAAGTGGTTGTGTGTTGGTAGGATTGGATTGGGTTGAGCCTATGATGTTTTAACTATTGCATATCACATGCTCATGCATTTTCATGCATACATACCTCACATTCTCTATATTCTTATATATTGATTGTGATTGGTGCTTTTCTGCGTGTCTCTTTCTCTCCCCCTCTCTCTTTTGTCTACATTAGTTGCGTCGTGGCACCTAAATGTAAATCTACTTCGTCCTGGAACCTTCTTCGTTCCGAGGCATCCACTTCTTCTGATCCTACTCCCTCACATGTTCGGTTTTGTGATGATAAAGCCCGATAGGACTTTTTGGAGAACATTTCTAGACGATGCATTCATTCGGAATGCCAAGTCATTTTGTCAGACTTCTCTGACATTGACCTACCCACTGTCATTCACAGTAGGGGTTGGGAGTCACTGTGTGACGTCTCGGTCGCTTGTAAATCCATGCTTATACAGGAGTTCTACTCCAACATGCATGGATTTGATTATTCAGTACCTTTCTTTGTCGCATTCGAGGTATGCGCATCATGGTCACTCTGGATATTGTATTCGACGTGCTCCATGTCCCCAGGGTAGCATATCCTGACTACCCTAATTGTGAGCGTCTTAAGACCGTGTCTAAAGACAAGCTTATATCCTCTTTTTGTGAGCGTCCCTCTGATTGGGGTGATTGTCAATTCACTCCTTGTATGGCCTTTGCTAAAGGTCCTAGGTTTATTAACATGGTTATGACTTTTGTTTTGCATCCTTTTTCTTATTATAACTCCATTACAGAGCCCCGTGCTCAATTTTTGCTTTCCCTTTTAGAGCATCTTACTATAGATTTTCCCTCTCATTTTATTCTTTCCCTTATAAACGTGTATAAGGATACAGCGACCTGTGATAAGCTTATCTTCCCTTCGGCTATCACGAGGATTTTATGCCTTTTTTTTGTCCCCTTTCCCGTTTTTGACCACTTCCATGTCATGTGTGCTGTAAACGCCGCTACCGTTAAACGAAGCGAGGCACATCTACGTTTGAGGCGGTCCGGGACAGCGATTCCTTTAGCTTCTACAGCTTCATCCACATTCACTCCCTTTTCTTCTATGGGCGGTGTGACTCTCGAGGACATCATGGCACAGCTTGTGCGCATGGATGCTCGCCTTGACACTCTCAGTGATGAGTTGTGTCAAGTGAACACCCATGTTGATCATATTGCACGACGACAGGCAGTTATTGGTGGCTTCGTTGCTTTTCCTCCTCCTACTCCAGAGGCTTCTGAGGATGAGGACGATGATGGTGATGGTGATACTACTGATGTTGAGGATGATGGTGCTAGCTTTTCCAGTACTGATGAGATGTCTACTTGATGTACTTACCCTTTGTCACTTATGACAAAAAGGGGGAGTAGTTTTGATATGAGAGTAGTCATACTCATAGGGGGAGGGTTAGTATAGGAGATTTTTGTTAGGGGGAGTGTTCATATTTTGAGGGATGTAGTGTGGATTTTATGTATCTTTCTCTTTTCTTTCTATTTTAGATACATTGTTCATGTACCTTAGATCTTGTGATCATGTTGTGATAGCAAACCTTGTACTTGTTGATATATATACATTTGAGGTTGTTATTACAGTTTTTTCACCTATCTTTACATGTGTTGTTTGTTTTCTCTCTTTATGCACATGCTTCTTATATAATGTATGTAATCTATTATTTCTGTTTCACACTAAGATGCCCTGATGAGTTTTGTTTAAAGTGTTTCAGAAATACAGGTTGTCAAAGTCTTGTTGTCATAAACTCTCTTCTTGCAAAGTTTTTCAAGAGTTTGTGTTAGGATAGATTTTATTGTATTCAACAAGTGAGTATGAGTTGAGTGATTTATGACTTCTCTCATATGTTCATTTGTTTGTTGTGGTTTTGTCACGGATTGCCAAAGGGGGAGATTGTTAGTACATATGTGATTCATGTTAGGAACATATGTAACATTTTACGTAATTGGCTAATCCTTTGACAAAACGCACTTTACTTGTAATTGGATAGATCTAGGATGTGTTTAATATTTCAAGAAACAAGGTTTCAAGTTCAAGTGTTAAAACCATGCAAGTCTGTCCAAGAATCAAGAGAAGAAGTGCTGTTCATTAAATCTCGACAGCTAGCTCTACAGATAGTATCTATCGAGGTTTAAAAGAGCCATTTCAGCCCGAGGCTCAACAGCTGCTTGACAGATAGGGTATTTGTCGAGATTTATGAAGTTTAGTTTTTCAGAGCTGATTTTCATCCAATTCGTGAATGTATGTTTGGGTTTTCTTTTCTCACAGCCCTAAACATATATAAGGATTATTTTAAGGGCCGTAAAAGGTTACGCATAGTTGCATAAGAGCACAATTCCACAAGTGTGAAGAAAAGTGTGACCAGAAACCTAGTTTACCCTAGTCCTTATTTCTCTTAAAGAAGTTGCTGTGTTTGTACACCATGGAGTTTTGTGACCAAGCAACTTCATGATCTTTATTGTGTGATGAACAGAAGAACTTTGCAGCCAACATTCTTCTCAAGTTGGTGATCAAGTCGCGTACTGGAATCCGCGCAATTTATAGAAAACATAGGAATGATTGTTTGACCAAATCCTGTCCTTTTCGAACCCAACATTTGGTATTTTGTTATTATTCATTTCAAAATATCTTCTTTTTTTTTTAATTAATTTTTTTCAATAATACTATATTTACAACATTTTCACAATAAATAACAAATCCTAAGTAGCAAACTATTATTGGTGTTATTCTGCGTTCATTATTTATATCATTTTTTTATCCACAAGAATTACTTTGTCGTCTATAATTTATTGTGAAAATATTGCGAACATAGCATTATTCTCCTTCAAGTATTAGGGCAAAAGATTATTTATATTTATTTTTAATGGTTGATGAGAAGTTTATAACTCTTTAATCATTTGATTAATTAAGTGTTTTCTCAAAAAAAAAAAAAAAAAAAAAAAAAGAGTTCAATTAAGTAATTATTTGGGTAAGTTCTTAGAAAGGGGCAGGATTCAAACTGGGTGCAATGTTTTCTGAATCAACCTGAATCTAATTTGAAGATCGAACCACTTAATTAATCCTTTATATTCTCTCGTTGACTTGAATGAAAAAATAATGAAATAAATAATATGTTTGTCTATCGTAATAAATTTAATTTTAACAAATTAATTGAAGTAAAATTAAGGCCGTGGAAGTAACACATATGCCTTAAGATATTATAAGGTTGCATCAAATGATCTGAATGAAGTTTTCAGTTTCACATAAAAAAATAAAAAAAATTTAAAACCTATATCTAATTACATCTTCCTTGATATAAAAAAGAAATATATCACCATTTCTTTGAGATGGAATTCTACCCACCACCGAGGGTGGTGGTTTAGTGGTTATTCAACTTAATTTCAAGTAGTTTGGTGAGTGGAGGTCCCAAGTTTTCTTCCCATTGTAAAGCACTTGGGAAAAATCCCACAGCTTTGGTTCAATGTCCACTAGGCATTCGTGGAGATGGGAAGCCTGGAATATCAGTTATGGCTCACCGGATCCCTTACCTGTAGAATCAAACTCAATAGATAGAATGCTATTACGGTAATGCTTAGGTTAAAAAGTCACTTTGGTGACTTTCTTCTATCCTTTTTTTTTTTTTTTTTTTTTTTAACTTACCAAAAATAGAGAAAAAAGATTGGAATTCACTTACGAAAAAAGGTTGGACTTAAAACCCTAGCAAGCAGCAAACCAAAGAGCTTTGGCAACAAGAAATTTGAGGAAGAGGTGGCAAGGAGATTTAGTTTGCTTGTTGCAAAGAAGGCAGTTAGGATTTTCCACTTCCATTCTATTCATGAGGTTGTCTCTAGTGGGGAGGGCATTTGTACTGACTCTCCAAAGAAACATTTTTATCCTTTCGGGGGCTTTGAGTTTCCATAGCAACTTCCAATTCAATGCAGAGGCAGGATTGGGGTTGTCTAGGGAAACAATCTCCTTGTAGGTAGCTTTAACAGAGAAACAACCTTTAGAATTAGGTTCCCATATAAGCTTATCTGGTCTTGGCCTGTTGGGAATGGGAATGGAGAGTATTGCCTGGGCATCTGTGGGTGTGAAACGATCAAGAATAACATATGCTCTCCAGCAGCGCAACTCCGGATTGATAAGGTGGGATACTTTGAGAGGTGTGGGTGTTGATGCAATACTCCTTGGAGAAGGGATAAAGCCTTGAATCCAAGGTACCTAAGGGTTGAGCCATACATCCATAGATTTTCTATCTCCAATGAGATAACAAGCACCTTTGGTGATGATGCCCTTGGTGCTTTCAATAGCTTTCCAAATTGGGGATGCATGCTTTGATGCTTCGGAATGAAGCCAATCATTTTTTTACCTTGTATTTAGATCTAAGAATCTTCATGCAGAGGCTGTCTCTTTTGGAAGCGACCATCCAAGCCAATTTGGCTAACAGAGCGTTGTTCATGTTTTTGGCCTTTTTAAACCCAAGACCACCATCTTTTATTGGACGGCAAATTTTTTCCTAGGATTTCCAAGCAATAAACCTGCCATCTTGCTGGTTTGGCTTCCACCAGAATCTCCTTGTAAGAGAGTCTAATTTGTCACATACCTTGCTGAGTGAGTTGATGAGTTGATGAGTGTTTTCCTCCCAGCCCAAGACAGGCATTTGCTCCTCCAGTCCATGAGCTTGGCTTCAAGTTTGTCTTGGAGGTAAGAGAAATCTTTAAAAGGTGCTTTTGAGAGGAACATCGGTGCACTGAGGTAGACAACATCTTTTTTCAAATTTTTGATTTGCAAGATGTTCTTCACAGACCTACGGGTGTGACTTTGGGTGTGCTTAGAAAAGAAAACTTCGGACTTATTTCTGTTTATGGCTTGCCTCGACTAGTTGCAGTACTTTTCCAAGACCCTGTTTAGGCTAGTTGCATCATTCCTGGAGGCTTTAGAGAACAAGACAATGTCATCTGCGTACATGACGTGGGTGATAGTAGGGCCACCAATGCTGGTTTTGATGCCACTAACATTCTTTAGCCTCAGTTCATGAATAGGTAAGGGGATAGGGGGGCTCCTTGCCTTAGGCCTCTACTAGGCATGAACCGCTCTAATTTGCCACCATTGACGAGAACCTCGAAAGAGACAAAGGAAATGCAGGAGATGATTCAATTTGTGAAAGTGTTATTGAACCTAAAATGGTGGAGGACAACCTGAATAAACTTCCATTTAACTATGTCATAAGCTTTTTGGAGGTCGAGTTTGATAGCCATGAGTCCTGGATTTGTCTTCTGTGTTTTGAAGCCATGTAAAATTTCTTGTACAATGGTCTGATTCTCGGCAATCCTTCTGTTGGGAATGAAGGCAGACTGAGAAGGAGTGATGAGCTTGTCAAGGAGAGGTTGGAGCTTGGCAACTAGAAGTTTTGAAATGATTTTGTAGATGACGTTGCACAAGCTGATAGGCCTGAAATGATTAACAGATGTTGGGTTAGTGGTGTACTATCGCAGGTAACCAAAAATTAAACCTATACTCCTAAAAATATATGTAGTAGTGTGAGTAAGGATCGTTCCCACGGAGAGTATCTAGCCTAGTTTTATGCTACGTGAACAAGGAGGGGAGGGGGGGGGGGGGTTGAGTATAATGAAAACAATTTTAAGAAAAAATAACTAAGGAACAATTCAAATTAAAGTATCGAATTCAATCAAAAGAACAAACCTTGGTCTAAGTCAACATCCACCATCAGAATTTTACAACTGATCATCAATGCAAGTATATATCAATTCACACTTTGAATATTCACCGTTGAAACTATTTTCCTATCTCTCCTTAGTTGCAGTTAATTAGAAAACAAGCGATCTAATTAACCCTAACTACTAAACAACCCAAGACAAGCGCTAAAGGTTTAATCTAGTAGCAGCCTTAAGAATT